>CAAKHD010001252.1:236427-309068 GCA_901007705.1 Fistularia tabacaria | reverse complement strand
GTGGGGGAATTTGGGGGGTTTACGTGAGATCATATGTAGAAACGGGGGGGGGGGGGGGTTGCAAAAATATGTGTGTATTTGTAAAGATTTTTTTTTTTCTTGACTACACGTCACAACGATTTGTGGAATCAAGACCATCAATTCTCTTGATGGTCTATGTTTCCATAAAGTGTGCTCAACTCCACTGAAAAAGAAATGATCCATTCAAGTACATTCAGTTACCTCTGATCAGAAGAATGCTCTATTATCCATCCCTGCTAGGATAAACACTGCATACTAGTTATAATATCAATAATAGTGAATACCAGTGACCACATCCCCTGTGAGGCACCGCACCCAAGGCTCGAACCACAACCCCTCTCCCTGCAAATAGACAACCAGGGGTTTGTATTGCTATATTCAGGCTGCTACTACATCGACTGGCTCTAATTGGCTGCAAAAAACAGCGTACTGCAGTCACGATGGCGCTGAAGCGACAGCATGTTTCTGCAAATAAATCAGCAAGCATGCAAACAACAGCAAACATCTTTCCTCCAAGCTGCTGGGAAGCAGCCGGGGAACTGTCCTTCCTGCAGGCCGCCGCTTGAAGACAGCGAGAGGGGTGTGGAGAGATGATGGATTACAAATCTCCAATCTGCTAATGGAGAGGAAAAAAGATGACGGATGCTTACCGGCAATCGCGGATCCCGGTATTTTGTCTGGCCCCGGTGTTCCTCAGTGTCGTCGCCTGCCAGCCCACAGGCATGTTTGTCAGTGATGAAGACTCTGGAGCGATCCGCCCGCCGCGCTCTCCTCCTCATTCATCCTCCGAGTGTGAGCGAGCCTGCAGACTCATTAAGGGTGGGAATCATTCAATACCCTGCGGATAGATATGAGAGATGAGCTCTGTGTGTCTGTGTGCGTATGTGTTTGGTTGTGTGTTATCATGCATTCATTAACTTATCTATTCCCAATCCCATGTGACAATGTACAAGAGGGTATACCCGTCCTAGACCTTCTTCTTCTGACCAACAACAACAGAATCAAGATAACACACTTCAGTAATTGGATAGAAACACTCCCTATTGTTAGACAATTTTCTGTTACCATTCTATTTACAGAGATTTCCTGTACTTTTCCACCTCTCTTTGATACATACTCCCCTTTCTGTACTTTTTCATTTCTTTCATGCTCTCACGGTCATGTAATGGCCTTGCAGATAGCCACTGTCTCCCATGCTATTTTCATCTGTGTTCACACCTGTTTTGTGGGCTACATCATACTTCACAATGCCTGTATTGTTTAAACTTTTGTATAAGAAAGACTCACTGTAACCAAAAAAGCAGAGTCCTTCTGGGGGAAAAGCAGACACAGTCTCTGTCTTTGTTTCTCTCAGTTTTGAACTAACCTCTGATACAATATGGCTTATCCACCATCGGCTAGGAGATCCTGACCCTGGTCTTGGACTGAGAGGACGAGGATGACCAACCAAGGTTCCCTGGGGTCACCACAACTACCTCGCCTCAAGACTGTCCTTAACACTTATGTAATGCATAAATGCCCTAAACAAAGGTGCAACTGTGTCTGTATGTGTGTGTGTGTGTGTGTGTGTGTGTGTGTGTGTGTGTGTGTGTGTGTGTCTGTGTCTGTGTCTGTGTCTGTGTATGTGTGAGGACAGACAGCCTAAGAGGACGCTGCAGTAACCACCTGTAAAGTAGGACTGTTGACCTACATGGGGGGATCTAACCTCTTTTTATCCGTGATAAACCCTTCAGTTATAAACAAGTATTCTTTCTGTGATCAATCCATGATCATGTTTAAACCGAGTGTAGGAGATTGGAGATGCTAAATGAGCTATTTATTTCACTGGGAGGGACAGATTGCATTCTGGGCTTAAATTGGACGCTGTGGCTACGTGAAGGCGAGGCTAAAGTTGGACTTATCCCTCCATAAGGCCACAGGGAATTTAAGTACGTTTTTGGAGCCATGTTTCAAGGAAAACCTATGTAATGTCTTTGAACAAGGACAGCTAAAGTTTGGTACTATCCTTGGTTTGGGTTTTTCTTGGTCACATAAATGTTGTTGTTATCATGTCCCCATTTGTAAAATGAAGTGCTTGCTCAACTATATACTGCAGGCTTCAAGTTTCCATGTCACCCCTGAATATTTTTATGAGGATTGGTTTTAACGTTTCTCCCGGCAAACTCTTAAACTCTGATTTTCATTGAGAAAAGAAAATGAATTGTAAAATTTCATCTTACTAAATTTATGAAAAACCAAAACCAAACATTTCCTTTTCAACCAGCACATCCCTGCATACATTCAGCACATATCATCTACATAAGTTCATAACATCTGATTAATAAACAGTCACACAACTGAGGCGGTTAATGACTAACTTAAGCATTTTAAAATGAAGAGTAAACTCATCTTATCTTATTTTTTATGTTTGTTCCTCTCCCCTCTCTAACCAAAGTGGGAGCCCTTCCCAAACGCGAGAGGGTCTGATGAGAAGTTCACTATTCTGCCCACGAGGGGACAGTCACATCAAGCGCTTGTCTATTAACATGTCTGGTGCCTACTCCAATATTCTTAATAGCTGAAAAAAATATTAAAGAATTAATCCACAGATCTGTTGGTTTAACATCATATCTAGTGACATTTGGGCTTTAATGGGTTATTTGTTGCAGGGACAAGTGTGAACATGGAAGTAAATACATCGCACAAAATCATCAGAACACACCTACCGTCAGGCAAAAGACATATTTTAACAAATAATCAAACTGTATATGATACTTTCATTGACTATTAGTTGATGCAAGTCCCTATGAAAGGAAAAATTAAAGGTTACATGATTGTCTTTTTCATATCTAAGGAATTAGTGGGAGTTTGATGGTTCGATCTCTAAATGGAAAACCGACATTTACCTGAAGTATTGGGAACATTAATTGTGTAGGCTTTAAAGCAGGAAAAATAATATATTTAAGGAAATATAGACAAAATGGCATGGTGCAAAAAAATGCTGCGTTAAATAAACATAAAAAAATGATAATAAAGACCACATGTGTAAAATAGGATGAACTGTTTTATGATGTGGAACACCTTCAATCCAACAAAACCCAAAACAAAAATGAGGAGCAGCTACAAGAAATCCCTCTGAAACTTAAAAATCAAGCAAATTAAATTTGAAAGAGAAATTGAATTTCTGACCCACAAGTCAAACTGCCTCAACACCCGAAATGTCTGGTGAATATTAATTAAAAATGACTCGATGATTGAAATCTCTCCTCTGCAGAGGCCTGGGCGCACAGTATTTGGAAAAGGTATCGGTTATCAGTTTTTTAAAAACACATCCACCTGACAGTATTCGGCCAGATTTAATACTCTTATTTCTGCTGCACCACTGATTACTCCCATTATACAGTAAGTGCTGTACGCCCTGCCCCGATTAGAAATACAGAACCTATATTTAGGTAGATAGTAAATTCTGGTTCAGTGTGAGGAAATACCATGACTAGACAAAATACTGGAGTTGTGGCCAATAAATACATATTCAGCCATTATTTTGTGCAGGTCTGCAGGGTCTTTCCTGCACTCTGCCTTCATCCCGTTACTTACCGAATAAATCTTACTTCCGTGGACAGTCTGGTCAATATGAGGCTGGGCAGCTTTGATTTGTATGTCATGGTCCTCTATCTTATTGGACCCCAGGTCAATAGGCCTGTCTTCCCATTAACCTGGAGATTATGTGGCTCGCTGCCAAACCCCACAGCGCCAGTGAAACATGGGTGAGGGCACACCTGTTTTGACTGCAAGCATGAATCTGTTCCGTGGGATACGTTTTATATGACTTGAATTTCATGCAGCATCCTTTTTTGTCTCCAAAACCCTTGCAAAAATCTTTGATATTAAATCTTTCATGGCTTTCAGGCACATAAGAGGTGAATACTGGGAGTGTGCGGGGGGGCGGGGGATGAGGGGTATTTGACATTCATTCTCTCTCTCATCTGAGAGGCTTCTTCAGTTCGATTTGTTCAACTGAGACCGAGGCCTTTTAATGTATGAGACTACTCATTTAAGTTTGACATACTGAGATATAGATCTTGTTTTCTTGGTTAATAATTGGTGAAAAATGTCCTATCTGTCTATCTATCTATCTATCTATCTATCTATCTATCTATCTATCTATCTATCTATCTATCTATCTATCTATCTATCTATCTATCTATCTATCTACCTATCTATCTATCTATCTATCTGTCTATCTATGCTTCTCTTAACCTTCATTCACGGGCAGAATAAAAAAGATAATTTCATATTCTCTTTAATTGAAGAAACGCTTGATGTTCAGCAGTTGGAGGAGAATGATGTTGAACTCTCGATTGATTTCAAAGTTTATGTGATGGAGAAGACTTCTTTCTAGGCAAGTTTTGTCAATAGTGAGATTTCAAGTATTAATATGCAGCAGCAAAGCTAATAGATGGCTGGAGAACTGAAGAGTTTGCCAGTCATTCAGAAGGTTCTGTTGTAAATCTATGAAAGATAAGTCAATAAAACCCAAAGTCTCAGGTGGTTGTTAATTACAGACACTAAAAGTACAACAAAGAAATGACAAAGGGAAATCATTTCCATTTGCCTCGATTTCATCAGTGGATCGCTGATATTTGAAGTGCAGCAGGGGAGAACAAGGGGCTTACCCAGATTGTGGTTCGCCTGGAGGTTGCGGTTCAGTGGCATCAATCACATATCTGGGCTTTTTTTTTCTAGTAGAGGTGGGCCATCGGCCCTGGACTGGCGCAGACAATCTTTCCCTCCAAGGCAGAGCTGTGCCAAAGATCTCTCCATAGTTTGTGCTCTTGCCATCTATCATTGCCTGAGCTAACATGACACATTTTCATTAGTGCAAAGTGCCTGAGAGCACAGAGTCCACTGTCCGCTATAGGAGAATGGGGATGAAACACTGGTGTTGGTTAATGTAATGATGTGTAAATGCAAATTTGGCTACTCTAGGACAGGGTGTTATATGTTTGTTCTGTTTCAGCAAATATTGACTTTTGCATCCTTGTGTTTTTTGTGTTGAGGGGAGTTTATTAAACAAATATGGAAAGCACTTAAATTGTAAAATTTGAATACAGCACTGTAATTTATTTCAGAAAAGCAGCAAGGTTGAAACAGAAATAGCATAATTATGTGTATTCATTCATTCTAATCATTTCCCCCAGTATCTATCCTTACTATCCTTGACAAAAAAAATCACAGGGTTTGATGTGAGTATAAAGTGTTGATGCTGTACGCAAGGCCCTTCTATAGGCCCCTCTCTATATATATTACCAGATGTGATTGTGCTCTCTGGATGAGAAAATGCTGAGCATGATTTTCTCCTTCTTGTTTTCAGTCATGATCATTTAAGTCAAAAGAAAAATATAGAAATATTTGGTGCATTTGGTTTGTCCTCTATTCTGGGACCTTACTATCTGTGGATGAGAAAACCTGTACAATCTAGACAAACAAGCGGCTCTTGAACTATATAACCCTTGGAAAATTAATAGAGTTGGCCTCAAGGACAGCAGAACTGTCAGTTACTGATTTAGACACAAGAATATGAAGCATGAACAGGGTGGTGGAGGGGGCTTTCAAAAGGATGCTTTAAGGAAGCTGGAAAGAATAGCTGATAAAAGATATTTAGATATGGTAACTTTAAAAGCTTTTGCCAATGGAGGGCAACAGGGAAAATATGCCAAGTTGTCCTGAAAGGGCCAAGATACAGTACATTGGTCAGCAGACTTGGACGGACCGAGATAAGATTATCATCTGCTGGATGAAATACACAAATAATCGGAACCCACAACACAGACAAGGGTTAATTATCATATTTGAAAGGTGGCGTATCAATGTTTCTGGTAAGGTCGTGACCTCTTAGCTTTCTCTGAGGGCTAATGAAGGGAAGGAGGTAGACGAATACAGGATGGAAAGAGGGAGAGATGGATGACCGGTCATGGCTGGGAATATGATTAGTATGAGTGAGCAACATGAGAGGGAAAGCACAGTGAGGATGACCTTCAGACCCCACCCCAAACTCAGCCGTCCATCAGTCTTCAAAAACCATGGCAACACTTCACGGCGGGGTCAGTGGGTTGCTCTGGGCAAGCTGCTGCTTGTCCTTTGAGACCAGAGTGCCACATCATAATTCAGCTTCATGGACATGGGTGTGCATTTTCAATTTGTCTGTGCACTGGATGGAAATTCATTTATTTACACTTGTTACATTATATTTATCTATATAATTTTTACAGGGAAGATTAAGGATATTTTCTTTATCTTAATTCTAAGAGTTTTAAAAAATTTTTGTATTGAACTTTAAACATTTTAATATTCAGAATATGCAGCTTTTTTGATTTACAATTCTACAGTGAATAAAGTGAATGAAAGCCATGTAGAAACGATATCTTAATCCTCATAGTAATTTATTTTCTCTTTCTTAAGTCTCTCTGATACATTTATGTCTGTTAATTTATAGCCATCATAGACAGCTGTTCGTTATGTGTGTTAACGGGGTTTTTTCTCATGTACTTTTGACATATTGACTGACATAAAAGAATAGAAAACATGAAATTATTCAAAGAATTCAGCATGAGATATTTTCAGGGGAATTTGGACACTTTCATTCCACACCACTTGGTGGCAACAATGCCTCATCTTAATCAGGAATGTCGTTGAAGCCTTTTATAAATAATAACCCAAGTAGACAAGAGTCATTGCAAACACAAAGCAAATTAGCTAAAGTTGCTTTTCTGGTTGGATAAAATCCCCGACTCCTAGCACTATAAACTTTCGAATTTAACGTTTCAAGATTGCTGTATTGCAGTCGTGGTATTCAGACAGTTGGAATCTGGTCCAGTGACAAAATATTGCTGCTCCAAAATAACACCCAGGGGTGTTTTATGTTTCCACCAAAGTTCAACGTTAATCATACAATTTGGTCAAAAATCAATTTCTTTACTTTCTCCAAAAGTCTGAAACGCCCCATGGTTTTACATTCAAAACCTCTTTACAGGTATAGTTTTGATTTGACTTGTTTAACTGATTAGTTAAAATTACTTATTAAAAGGTTTTTTTGGATATATAGTCCTATCTGTAAATAAATACCACACAAATGCAATATCACTTTTACTGTCACGTACTGTTTCGAGTAAGTATGAGTAATAGAAAGCTTTGAACTGAATTTATATTTTAATAGTCCATTTGAGGTGAAATGTTTTAACCATGGCCCTGACTTTCAACAATGACTAATAATACAACAAGCCATATCCGTGCATCAGATGTGGTGTTGCTGTAATTATAACCAGAGAATAAATCTCAAGATGAAACACTGAGTGTAACTTTAAAAATTCAGATAATAAGCCGGCGGGAGTGATGCAAATGTGCGAGAATCTTCAGTGCAATCCAACAGTCATGTTTTTCTCTGAGAATAGCATTATGCAAATACATGAGCTCATAAGAGCTGCAGACTTTCAATGATCCAATGTGGATAATTAACAGGCCTTGTATGCAAACGACTGAATAATACCCCACTTTAGTTAATACACACTTCACCTGTGTTGCCCCTCCAACTTAACTGTAACATCACATGCTATGCAACACAAATGTCAGTTCATGACATATATTTGGATTGATTCTGTGATACATGTTGATGTACATGACATGTGTACTCGTGTTCCATATTACTCAGTTCTATTTTACATCCCCAAGTTATATTTACTTCATTTGTCATCCTTTGTTTCCCCCTTTTTTCCATCTCACCCTGCTGATCCTTATGTCCCCTTGTCTCCTGAACTTAAGAGTTCCAATTATTTCTGCTTTGTCCAAATCCACAAGAGACGCTACAACACCATTTGATGTGTTTTTCAGCAGCCCTGGCTTTACGTGTGGCGTAGATGAGATCAGCTGCATTGTTCCTCTCTGCTTGTTTTGTGTATGTACTGTTGTGTGACATGAGGTCTTGGCTGCAGGTTTGTAATATATTACAGCTCTTTGTAGCAGCTGAGCTGTTGCATTCATAGTCACCTTTAGAATTTAGACAATTCAGAGAAAAGAGAGATTGGACTCTGCTTGTGTTAACCCTTTGTCGATAATAACACCACCAAGACATGTACCCTCGTTTTTAAAGTAAAACATGGAGAAAATATTACTTACTTTGAGGAATTACTGTTTTTTTGCCCTTGATTATGGGGCATTTGTACACTCACATGGACAAAATGAGTACAGCGAAAAATAAAAGCCTGAAAAAAAATTGAACTTGCTTTTCATGGCAAACAACCTACTATACAATGACATTTCCAAATCTTTTGTTATAGTTTGGATTCCTGAATGCAGGAGTTGGAAAAAGCTGTGGCTTCAAAAAAGATGGAGCTTGTCAATATGTGAGGTGTTTGTGACAGCTGCAGCTGATTCAAATTCATTTAGTTCAAAAAGATACCATTAATGGAAGCATTTTATGCCTTTAAATAATATAAATGGGATGAAATTTTAAACATCCAAGTGTTGATGACACCTGTCTATTAGCTAAAATCTTGACTGTTAAGGTGGTGAACAATGGCAAAACACGTAAAAATAATGATCAATTTTGTACAAACCTCTAGACATGTCTTCAGGATATGAAAATCTGAATGACCACCAATTTATTATTGTTGCTTAGCTGACAAAATGTAAATCATCATTCTCACCTCTAAATGTCAAAGGAACACCTTTCCCAGTGATATACCTCCTCTGGATGGGGTCTCACTGTCCTCCAGTACTACTGTTAGAAACCTTATCTTAGACCAATGTATTATCATTTAGCTCCCACATAAAAAAAATAAATCAAGGACTGCCTTCTTTCACTTATGAAATATTTTGTAATGTTATATATGAGATGATTGTAACTCTCTCGCTGGGCTGTTATGACAAGTGGTTAGATACCTTCCAGCTCATTTAGAATGCTGCTGCACATGTTCTAACAAGAACTAGTATTAGGGATAGTATCTTTCCAGTATTGGCCTGTCTGCACTGGCTGCCAGTACAATTCAGAATAGAATTTAAAAAGGCCTAAATGGCAAGGTGCCATCATATCTCCAAAGAACTCTTAGAAACCTATCATTCAGTCCAGTCTTTATGCCCACTGGAAGCAGGGCTACATGTGAGCCCTTGAATCTCTAAAAGTGCACTGGGAGCTGGAGCATTCAGTTATCAAGCTTCTCCTCTGTGGAGCCATCTTCAGATCTCCATCTGTGGGGCTGACACGCTCTCTTTGCTTAAGAACAGGCTCAAAGTTTTTTGAGCTAGCTTATAGTTAGGGTTAGTGTAGCACCTAGTTATGCTGCTGTAGGCTTAGGGACATTAAAATAACTAAAAGGGCTTCATAAATAGGTAACAAAATCTGCCCATCACAAGCAGGTCTAATATTTCCTTATTGTGATCCATCATGCTTGTTCAATCGGTACAAAAACACATTTAGGCCTGTTTACAGTCTTTAAGTGATGGTGATCAGCTCAATGAATGTAAATGGAAGTGGAAATATTCTTTACACAAAATCAGTATGTATATAATCACCTTCTTAAAAAAATCATGTTTGTCATTTTTGACAAACATGATTTGTTTTGGCCTAAATCAACTCCTTAATCAATATTTGGATTAGTTTTTTGTGCTTTTGGAAAAGCATTTTCTAAATGACTTCGGCAATTATTTTAAGAGGGCAAAAATATTCTAAAACACCGGACCATGGTAGCTATTACAACTAGAGATTTATTGCAGGAATAACAGGTACCCATGGATCTAACACCATTTGAAGAACAAATGTAAAATTCCATGTGACATGTAGTAATGCTAAAATGACCACACAACCTCAAGAAAGAAATACCTTATCACACTACTCACTCCAGAAAATGAGATGTGACAAATGGGTAGATGAGGGATATTTTTTTCAATACCTGTCATTGGGCTGAGTCACCAATGCAAAATGACCTGCAGATTGACAAGAAATTTGAGTGAGCAGATTTGTCTGGTTGCCAGGTTACACAAAACCCTGTTAGAGCAAGGAGAGGGAGAGAGATGTGACAAATAAAAGGGTGACGTGATATAATCTGGCAAATCGAGTAAACAACATCTGCATCTTTCTACAATCAGTTACTGAAAGTTGACACAGCCTGAGCTGCCTCATATCTATGAGTTATCTATCCAAGACGTTGCTGTGCAATTCTATCATGTCAATTCAGCAACACTTCATCCCTTGTACTACAATTGTGAGGGTAGTGTCTCAGTTTCTGAACTGACTTCCTGAACTTTTCTACAGTTGTTTCTAATTAGTATGGCACACGTGAAGACTGAGGAAGATGAGACTTGGGAAAAAAAAGAGGCCGATTACAGACTATCTTTAGGCTTGATAAAGTTCATTCATCTCACTAGAGATTACAGAATTTAAAAGTTGTGCCAGTGAATTCGAATTTGTGAAAGTTAATGACTCATGTTTATTCAAGCCCTGGCGCTGGGGATTTTCTCACTTAGTCCACAATAATGATTGAACATATTATCAGACAGGAAGCACGCCCACATCATTCAAACCAACATGGCAGTCCGGAGTCATGTGACTTTTACAAGGAGCGGTGAAGACGTAAATTAAGGGTTATTATCCTCTCAAAATATGTCTGCATTCTTAATAATAAAGTAATTCTCCTCTTATTCATTTCTGAGTAGGTTTAAATTCAATAGTATATCTTTCGATATTAAAAATTAGAAAAACAGAAAAATTAAAGAAACAAAGTTAAAATGATGAATGAAATAATTATAAAAAAAATATTTTCAAACGATTTAAAGTGAAATTCAGAAAGTGGAAAGTCAAGCCCAAACTCTTTTGGATCCACAAGCAAGACAAGCATTTTCAAATCAGGTGTGTGCCATATTTGTTTTTGAGAACGTTTCATCTGAAATAACTGAAATGAAAACATACTTTTATCTTTTTATGTTCATTAAAAAAGAAAAACCCAATGCAAGACTTTTCCATGTTTAGAAACGGCAAATACAGTGAGCTAAGGTTGAAACAAAGTGCACCCTGACGTGTTTCGGGCAGAGCTGAGGAGATTTAATTGACTACACTGTTTTTCATCTAAAACTTTACAAAGAGGTGTACACTCTAACACAGGAGTGTCTTGTTTTAAACTGCTGCACATTTAGCAGGAGCCAGCGTGTGGAAGGTCACTTGCTCCTTGAAAAGGCTGTCACGGGGCAATTTTTTCTCAATGCAAGCATGTAGTTGTAGCATAGCAAAAAAACAGCAAGAGTTACTCAAATAACCAAAAACCTTTCAAAAATTAAAGAATAATTTGCCGAACAATCAGGGGAATCACCCCTTTGTCGCATGACCCCTTAGAATGTTACCATTTAACCAATTTGAAAAGTACCACATCGAATGACTTTACTTTTGTTATTGAGCTGTCGACAGACTTAACTGTGGCTGCACTGAATCTGTGCAAAACATTTATCTTTTTTTTGTCCATCACTAGAAAAACAAGGTGCAACAAATTTTCATTAAATCTAAGAAAGATAAAATAAATGCTGAGGGAAGTGTTCTCACTTGCTTCTGATCGATATGCCATTGACTTTTACCAAAGATTAAGGGTGATATTGCGGTCCAGCTTTTGCTTGTGGTGAGACTTCCATATAGCAGGAAGTTTTCTGGGTTATATAACTTTAAGCCTGTCTTCACAATGAGAGACAAGTCTATTTGATTTTTCTATTCCCTTCGGACCATGAAATAAAAATGTGCCCTTTTTTTTTCGGGCAGAGAAACGCACAAGCAAAGTCAACAACTTTACTGAAGAATAAGTTCCTTTGCCATGAAAATGTGAAACGCACAGGCATGTGGAGACACACGAACAAACACAGGCATGGCCTTATATATATATAATTATCAAGAGAGAGATTTATTTTTAATTCATATCATTTTTTTTCTGAGATAGCTAGTTCATGTCTGACTTGATGATAGTGAGGTTGCAGATGTTACTCTTGAAGGTAAAAAAAAACAGTTTTCACATTCTTACATTCTTACAGGTGATCGAATAGAAGTAACTTGTGGCTGGTAGGTGAGGGAGGGGAAGGCAAATCAAATTTGGATTTGGGGAGCGGTATTCAAATACCAGGTTTATATTGGAGGAGGAGGAGTCACACTCTTCTTTACACAATCAATAAATAATTCAAACCAGCTGAGAAGAATTTTCAGTTAGTTTAGAAGGAAAGGGAATACAAAATTTGGACTAATTAATGAAAACCCATACTGTTTGTATTCCCCTTGCTGTAATCGATAGTAGATGGTTGAGTGGTTGTGAGTCTTATTTAATGTTCAACCTAGGTCTTAACCGTTTATGCCCAAGTCTGTTCCTAATATCAATTCCAAATATGACTGAATATATCTTGGCGTAGGACATAATCGAAGGTCATTTCTGTCTCACTACTTTAACCAATAATTCATTCAGTTTATTCATTGGTATTGTTACTATTTGCACAGAATATTGATAGGATCATTACAAAACACATAAATTCACAACAAATCCTTTACAATTCAGTGCTGAATCATTTACTAGAGGCTATCTCCAGACTGTACCAAGACTGTACCATGTCCTATATGTGTGACTATACTGCTGTGGAAAGAAATTCCCCTCGTTGAGCTGCCACCTTATTGTGGTGGAGGGGTTTGCGAATCCCAGTGATCCTGGGAGCTATGTTGTCGAGGGTTTTATGCCCCTGGAATGGTCACCCAAGGCAAACAGGTCCCAGGTGAAAGACCAGACAAAGCACAGCTCAGAAGAACCCCTGTGATGAGGAACGCTATTGGACCCAGTTTTCCTCCTGTCCGGACGTGGGTCACCAGGGTCCCCCCCCCAGGAGCCATGCCCAGGGGCAGTGCTCGATGGCAAGTGCTGGTGGCCGGGTCTGCACCCATGGGCTCAGCCAGGCATAGGCTGAAGGGATGTGGTGGGCCCCTCTTGCCCTGGAGTCACCACCCACAGGAAGGGCCAAGGGGTTCGGGTGCAGAGTGAGCCGGGCGTGGCTGGAGCAGGGGACCTTTGCGGTCCGGCCCTCAGCGGCTCTTGGGACATGGAATTTCACCTCTCTGGTGCGCAAGACTGAGAGATTCCGACTAGATATAGTTGAAATCACCTCGATGCAAAGCGTGGGGTTTGGAACCAGGCCTCTTGAGATGGGCCGGACTCTTTTTCACTTTGGAGTTGCCCCCGGGCAGGTGTGGGCATATTGATCGCCCCCTGACTCAGCGCCTGTACGTTGGGGTTCAACCCGAGGACGAGATGGTAGCCTCCCTCCACCCTCAGGTGGGGGGATGGGTTCTGACAATTGTTTGTGGCTATGCACCCGACAGCAGTTCAGTTTACCCACCCCTCTTGGGGTCCATAGAGGGACTGCTGGAGAGTGCTCCTACTGCGGACTCCCTTGTTCATCTGGGAGACTTCAACATTCTCATGGGCAATGACAGTGCGACTTCGAAAGGTGAGATTGGGAGGAATGGTCCCCCCGATCTGAACATGAGCATTGTTTTGTTATATGACACATGCTGGACACTCGGGTGTAGAGAGTGGCGGAACTGTCAATTGATTACCACCTAGTGTTGAGCTAGCTCCGATGGTGGGGGAGGATGCCAATCAGACCTGGCAGGTCCAAACGTAACATGAAGGTCTGCTGGGAACGTCTGGCAGAGTACCCTGTCAGAAGGAGTTTCAACTCCCACCTCCGGCAGAGCTACAACCACGTCCTGAGAGAAGCGGGGGACATTGTATCCTAATGGGCCATGTTCCGGGCTTCCATTATTGAGGTGGCAGACCGGAGCTGCGGCCTTAAGACGGTCGATGCTTGTCGGGGCGGCAACCCTCCAACCCGCTGATGGACCACACAGCAGTGAGAAATGCCGTCAAACTGAAGAAGGAGTCCTATCAGGACTTTCTCGCATGTGGGGCTCCGGAGGCAGCTGACAGGTACCAGCAGGCTAAGTGGCATATGGCTTGGATGGTCGCAAAAGCAAAAACTCAGGTGTGGGGGAAGCTCGGGGAGACCATGGAGAATGACTTCCGGTGGACTTCAAGGAGATTCTGGTCCACCATCCGGCAGCTCAGGCGGGGGAAGCAGTGCTCCGTCAACACTTTGTACAGTGGAAGCGGGGCACTGCTGACCTCAACTTAAGACATTGTAGATCGGTGGCAGGAATATTTCCAAGACCTCCTCAATCCCGTCGAAACGCCTTCCAATGAGCAAGCAGAGCCAGGGTATTCTGGAGAGGACATGCATATTCTGGAGGCTCTGGATGCTGTAGGGCTGTCCTGGCTGACACGCCTCAGCATTGTGTGGACGTCGGGGACAGTGCTGCTGGACTGGCAGATTGGGAGGGCAAGCCCCCCTTTTCAAAAAGGGGGGTCTCCATTCGTGCATGACCAGTGTCGGTGCTTGGTCCTCATTGCCGGTTGTAAGTAGGGCCCGTTTCCGGTGAGAATTGGACTCCACCAGGGCTGCCCTTTGTCAACGATTCTGTTCATCACTTTAATGGACAGAATCTCAAGGTTTAGCCAGGGCGTCAAGGTGATCTGGTTTGGTGGCCACAGGATCTGACATCTCTGCTTTTTGCAGATGATGTGATCCTGTTGGCTTCATCAGGCCCTGATCTCCAGCTCTCACTTGAACAGTTCGCAGCTGAATGTGAAGCGGCTGGGATGAGGATCAGCATCTCTAAATCCGAGACCATGGTGCTCAACCGGAAATGGATGGAGTGCCCATTCCGGGTCGCGAAAGAGGTCCTGCCCCAAGTGGAGGAGTTCAAGTATCTCGTGTTCTTGTTCATGAGTGGGGGGAGGATGGAGCGGAAGATCGACAGGTGGATCAGTGCATTGTCTGCAGTGATGTGGACTCTATACAGGTCTGTCGTGGTGAAGAGGGAGAGTCAGAAGGTGAAGCTCTCAATTTACCAGTCGATCTACGTTCCTACCCTCACCTGTGGTCACGAGATGTGTGTTGTGACCAAAAGAACGAGATCGTGGATACAAGCGTCCGAAATTAGTTTTCTCCACAGGGTGGCCGGGCTATCCCTTAAAGATAAGGTGAGAAGTTCGGCCTCCTGGGAGAAGCTCAGGGTAGAGTCACTGCTCCTCTACATAGAGAGGAGTCAGATGAAGTGGCTCGACCATCTGGTTAGAATGCCTCTTGGGGGGAGGTATTCATCCATCTGGGAGGAGGCCACGGGAAGACCCAGGACATGCTGGAGAGACGATGTTTCGAGGCTGGCCTGGGGGTGCCTTGGGGTCCCCCAAGAGGAGCTGGACCATGTGGCTGGGGAGAGGGAAGTCTGGGCCTCTCTGCTCCGGCTGTCAGCCCTGCGACCCAACTTCAGATAAGCGATGGAAGATGGATGGATGATGGAAAAAAATTCAAGAATGATTTGATGCTAAGTGAATTTACCTGACAAAAAAAGTCTGTAAGCAGAGAAGAGCAGACCTTTATAAATAATGAGTGTGTAGATTTTCTGTCTGTCTCGAGGTTCTGTTTTCAGCCCCTACTATTTGCCTTAGATTTAAGTTTTAAGTCGCAACAGTGAAAATCATAAGATGTAATTTAGGTGATAAATAAGTTACATCAATCATTTTGAAGTGTGAAGATGTTTCAAATATCACATTCATCAATTGGATCATTTCGCAAATAAAAATAAAATCTGTAGTGTTGTAACTGACAGGAGCTGCACCAGTAATCTTCTGAGTCACTCTGACTCTCTGGCAATATGATGATTTATTATTTGAAGCATTCCTGAAAAAAAATTACAAATGGACATATTTCAAGAACAGTCTCAAAATAGCCTTTAATGGAGAATTACTGAAATACATGTGCAGATAACTCAAATATAATATATTTCATGTGAGCTTCAATGCACACACAATATTCCTCAGTACATTTTACAATGAATTTCCTCCCTGTCTTTATAGACCTATACATTGAGCGCTAGGCTGGAACAATGAGGTCATTCTTAGACTTTGCAGCTGAAATGGAAGAAAAGTGTGCGTAAATAAATTGAGCTTGTCTAACTGGCAGCTGTGTGATTCGCAAAAGCCAAAGAGGGCTGTTTTCAGTAATGAACAAAGCGCTGCAGAGTGCTCTTCGCCCTGCCAAGATGTGTGTCGGCACATTTGTTGCTGTTTTAATGGCAGCACTTTAAGTAAATGCAAAACATTTAATACCTTGCAGAAGTGACTGAATAAAAGATGCTGAACTCTGCTGTTGTGACAGTGAAGTAATATTTCTGAGGTCATTATGAAAAACAATCCATGAAGAATGTGGCGCTCATTCAATTGTGCACATTTGGATTGACATTATTTATTGCTCTTCAGATTGTTATTGCAGTACTCACGTTCTTCTTTTAATGTTTTTTGAGTGGAAACTCACTATTTTCATCCTGGAATCGCAGGGCAGAGATGACAGAGATGACATTTAGGTGCAGCATTCGATGCCCAAAGGCAGGACTCCCAAAATTGGGATAAGACAACCTGAATGTTACAGAGGCACATTTCAAGATGGATGATTCCAAATGACAAGATGACAAGATTATTCTAAATATAATTTCAAAAGTATTCCTACAAAAGATGAAAATTGAGAGCTTGCAACAAATTTTGGTGAGAAAGTTGTAAAAAGTCTTTGTACATTTCTTTTGGACAATTTTAGATTTAGCAATTACAATTTTTTTTCTGTCATAGACAGAAATCCTCCCTGAAATAACCTGGGCCTAGGTTATACAAAATCAAAATAATTTGTTTTCTTGGCCAAATTACAGGCATCTGAACACAAGTTTATGAAGATTTGGGAAATTCTCGATTCCATTAATTTAATTTAATGTTACTTCGTCCTCTATAAATGAATGGATGCTTGTTTGCCACTGATATTCCTTCATTACAAAATCAGTGCTGAAACAGTAGTGGATCTCCTAGCGAATAACTGCAAAAATACAAATAATGTTGTCCAGATTTTAACAAACATACAAAAAATATCTGTTAATTAAAAGTCTTCATAATTTATATATAAAAAAATGACAGACATATAATTCATATGTGTAATGTGAAGAAACGGTCAAGTTTTTATTTAGATGTTTCCTCCTTTAGCTTCAGTGTCTCCTCATCGCATCTGAAGGGTTTTTCAGAGAAAACATGTCTGAATATTAATTGAACCTGTTTCCAAAAGCCTGTGAGAGAGCTTAATATATGCAAATGACTATATTAGCAGAGGCCCAAAGGCTGTCACCTCAGTGGTTAACCATCACAACAATAAGGAAAAATAGGGTTTGTCTATCTTCAACATGAATCTTCTTATAAAGCTGCCTAGGGCAGTGAAATACGACCCATTTACGTGCAGATCTGAGAATAGCCATTGCTTTGTGTGAATCAATTAACCCACGCAATGTGCAGAATAGGCAAAGGGGAGGGAGTAAATGGCTCAACAAGACGGATCTCAATTAACCAGGCATGTCTGAAAAGAAGAAGCGCAGCTGATGAGGCATCCCATAATTTACAGATCGGTTCATACCTATTTTCATCAACAAGAGCGTGACTAGTTATCAATGGTAAGTTAAAGGGCAGCGTATTTGCCTAATCCGTTTCAAAGTTCTGTAGCTGACATTTAAATTTGACTGCTGAATTAGCAAGATTTCTACAGGGATTATATTTTGCTCAGAAGCTGTTACATGAGAAATAAAGTGAATGTCTTTTGTTTGGCAACAGAAAAGGGACATCTTGAGTGTGACGGCTCAAAGTACAGGGACACTGAAGATTGGAGATACAGAATTTATCACCTTAAAAAGCTCATAAATAAAATATATAAATTCAAAAGTAATACAGTTAACAATGAAATCCTTTTGCAACAAATATGAATTAAAGGTTTGTCATTTACTCAGTCCTTTATTAACTGCATACTATTTCAACAAGTATTTATTGGAAGACATGTTTGATGAAATTGATAGACTGATCAAGCAACTGATAAATTCAGAAAATCTGCTTATGATTTGATTATAAAAATGATCTATGGCAGAATTCCTAGATTTCATGTTTGTGGCAAATCCACAGTATACCAGTGTGTATCAATACAACCAGAAAATTCCAACAATGCAGTGTGAAAATAAACACAAGTCAAAGTATGAATTCATTTAAATGAAATAGCTCCTAATAGAATAAAAAAAAAAAACAGCTGGAGTATTTCTCCACACTATGCTGGAAAATGACAGAAAAAACCCAGGGTGCAACTCCCTGGGCCTCACGTCTCTCTGTCAAGTTGCTGAATGGCCCCGGGGACTCCAGTCTACACCTGACAGTCTCAATGTATAATATTAGCCCTAAGAGTTACCTCAAGCTACCAAATGTAACTGGCATGATCTGATTTGCGGCACTGACAACTGGGTGGCTACTGACAACTAACAAATAGGATCTAGAAATCTCACATCAAAGTGTTTCTCGTCCTTTGGTGCAAATATTATTTCTCAGAAAACACTTACTTTGAGATTAACTCAAGGGTGTTTTTGTGTTCTTAATCAGTTATTATCCCAGCCATTTTTATGTGTCTTCTGCTACTGTCAATACAAGTTGCTAGAGCTTTCATTCACCACAACACCTGCTAATGCGAGGCACAACTTGGCCCTTTACTTTTTTATCCATTTATGATATTATCAAGCTAAATACCAGCTCAGTTTAAAAAATAACAAATTATAGATGGAAACATAGAACAGCCCATAAAAATTGCACAGCAGAAGACACAGTCTCTCTCTCTCTCTCTTCTCACCCTATCTGATACACACACACACACACACAAACACACACTCAAAATGAGGAAGACACATAAACGTCGCTCTCAGAAATAGCATACAATGACTAATATACTGTATGAACCTAATAACCATTTTTTATTGAGTCTGAAGGTCTGAATATGGACATGCATGTGTGTGTTTATGATGGGTGGATGAATGAAAGTGTGCATGTGTGTTTGTGTGTTAGCGTGCATGTGAGAGAGAGAGAGAGAGGGAAAGAGTGCGAGGAGACATACAAATTCTAATGCATTTCATGCTGCCTTTTCCGCCTTCTAACCAAGCTTGAACTTTATTAGCCCCATCCCAATCCTCAAACACACACACACGCACACACACGCACACACAAACACACACACACACACACACACATACAGACCACGATAACCAATAACCCCATGATAAACCCTCATTAACTCCACAATAAAATTATATTTTAAGCACAAAATGAAGTCGCTGGCATTTTAATTCAAAGCAATTTTGAAACATAGGACAATTACATAGTAGTAAAATTAAGGTGAACACTCACAGTAGCTGTTCAAGGGTTTGTCATGAAAATGTCTCTGAAATGGATTTTTTCCCTAATTCATTCAGTATTATATACATGAATACACACACACACACACACAGACACACAGACACACACACCTACAATAAATACAGCATGGGGTGTGCCTGGTAACACGCCAATCTATCTATGACGCGAAGTAATGAATTTGTGTTCTCTCACCAATTTGAAGGTGAGTGTAAGAAGACAAATACTGAGCTGAATATTTGCAATGACAGAGATTATTAATATTTCAAAAATACAGCGTCATAACAGTGTGACCTGACTTTGAGCCTGCTTTTTGATTTGGATTCTTATTTCCGCCTGATTTGGTTGCTTAAGGAATATCTCTTTTCTCTCCCTATGCATTGGCAGAAAGGCTTGGCAGGCATCAAAGGTTTCAGGGAAAATGTCATACCATATGTCTTCTCCTCCATTTTTCATATCCGAGAATAGCATCATAATCAACAGTTATCATGTGAAATGTCATCTTATTTTTTATATATTTCTGCCAAACCCTCATGTCCTATTATATTTAATAGTTATATCGATCAAAAGACATCATGCATTTTTGGTTCCGGTAATGGCTCTGTGACAGAATGGCTATGAGACAGAAAAGAGGGAAAGATTAACAGTTCTAATTGATTTTCCACATACCTGCTTGGATGAGAAAAAATAAATCAGCATTATTTTAGCGTGTGTCGCACTCATACCTCACACAAGTAATTGCTATGCTTTGTCTTCATGAAGGAGTTAGCTGGAATTTTTCTCAAAATTTCAATGAAAGATTTGATGCCTTTGATAAAACATAGCTTCCACATTTGGAACCAACTGGTGTCAAAAAAACATGGAATGGAATGGGATGACCCCATTTACTATGAATTACAATAGTCAGGCTTCGAGGTGATAGCAGCCTGGATAACTGTCTCCTGGTCCTCATGAGATTAAAAATGCTTTTAATTTGGCTTTGGTTCATAGCCAATAAAAGCTGACCTTCAGAACATGGCAGACTTGTTTATCAAAATTCAATGAAGTGTCCGAGGAGACACCAAGAAGGTCCTCAATGAGCCTGCCGTTATTTATAAACGGCAGTCATATGTAGAGTGCAGAGTTGAAAAAATAAGTATGGTATTATAATTTGATGACTATAAATTAAATCAATCTCTTGCGTTTGATACCAGACAGTTCAAATGGCTGTTGCAGTGTAGCATACAACACGATTTTAGTGGAGAAATGACCTTGGACACTTCAAGGACAGCGCTCGTAGCAAGATTGTGCACCGATAATTGCTCGACAGCAATAATTCCTGTGAAGCATTTACCGGTTTTATGGTGTCCCTCCTGTCCAAATAACACATTTCATAAATTGATGAATAGTTTTCCCTTTAAGTTAAGGATTACAGCAAAAGGTATTTCATGGATATTTTCTTCTTCTTTATTTGCTTCATGGAATAATATCAATTTCTCTACTTTAATAGGTTTTTTTGTTATTTGTTTTATCTCAACAGAGTACCACTTCCAATCTGAACGAAATGGAACATTTTAGTGATTTTAGCTCACATATTGTTGCTTTAACAGGCCTGCGAGGTATTTAATAGTTTTTCAAAAAGACCTAACAGTTAAATCTTTTTAGGTAATAGGTATGTTAAAGATTAGGGAAACAATTATTTTCAAAAGCTTTGCTGTTGTCATTTCAAACTGCACTGATCAAACTTGAGTAATATGTAAATTCTGATCTGAACTGTATATATCAGTTTAAGTAAATGAAGTTGGCCTGCTCAGCAGCTGTGGTCTTGGCACTCAAACATGACGCATGAATCCTCCAACCTAAAGAGATTGCACCTCGACCTCACCTAAAGTGAGCAAATTGACACAGCATGGCAGAGAGAGAGGGAACATAGAGAGAACACAACCAGCAGCCAAGGAGTCTTGGATGAGGAAAACAGGCTTGATGTCCTGAGAAATGACAAGCAACTGCAAATACCATTGAAAATCATTGCGTTTACATCTATAATAAAATCACATCAAACTGCTGGGACATGCAAACAACATTGTTAAAACTCATCTGCTTTATGTTAATCAAATGTCCTACACAGGCCCCGAGCAGGGTCATTTCCTGATGTGTAAAATTTATGGCAAGGACAGACTGATTATTCTGCTGTTAATTAAAGATCGTTTTTCAACATTTATTTTCTTAAATTATGACTCTCAATGCCCAAGATCATATATGGGCCTGTTAAACAATTTCATGTGAATATGGAAGCTGCTCTTAAGTCTTGGTAAAATATGTACTTCTTCATTCTTAGATTAAATAGAGGCAACAAACTATATATGACTATCTCATAATGTGAATTGCTCCTTGTATAACCTTTATGAACCTATAATATCTGTATGCATCCTCCTCCCCATCATCAACAACCAGTATAATTGCAGCTTCATTTTAATCCCCATCGTAGCCCGGGGAACTCAGTACAATGCTGGTGCTGATTTTACCATTTGCTCACAAAGCTTTAGAAACCAGATGATTTTATTTCTGACAAAACAAATGAAATCTAATACCCCTCGACTGCCCAGTGGGACCTTTCTAAAGCTGCTCTGAAATGGCACCAATCCGAAGAGCCTCTCCAAAAAACATGATTATTTTCTGGTTTTGCTCTATTTATTGGTCACAGTGGGTTTCTGTGATGGATTTTGGCCCAATGTTTGACTCAACCGAACAAATACTTTGCCTTTTGTACCTCTGTATACAGACCATGTTGCACTGGCTATGAAAAGCAATAGCAATCTTCTAATTGGCTTTGAGATTCACCAATGATTTTATTTCCAGTCAAAATAATTGTGTTTAAATTTGATTTAATTTAACTTAATTACATTTTTTGTCTGTACAAATGTATACCCTAATGTGGTAGCAGTATGGGAAAATAGCCGCAGATGTAGAAAGTGTGTCTGAAGAGAGTCAGAGAATGCAGAAGTCAAGATTTCTTATTTTCTATTATCCCCATAGGCCAAATCAAATCAAAAATGCCCTCCCATGACTAATCCAAAAACCTGCAGTAACAGCAACATAATTTCTCTCAGATTCTGGTCTCAGGGAAGTAAATAACCAAACTTGCAGTTCAATATACATTACAGTAACACTGTATGAGCTTCCATGCTCACTCATTGGACAACTTCAAAGTGCTCTATGTCCTGAGAGACTTCAGATAAACTTCAGCGACAAGTGTGTTGGAAGTAGTTTGTAACAGCCAGTTCTCGGTTCATCTCCCCGCGGAGAGAGTCAGCCAAACATCAAAGGGATTTTAAAATTCCCTCCAACATTAGAATTGCAGTTTTACAGGAAGCAAAACTGCTTAAGAGAGATAATTGCACATACATTTGGGAAAATATTACACAAGACACACGCAGAGTTTTCCCAATTGGTTTTCTCTGAGTCTTCTGCTTACAATCTTCTTGGCTCTTATTCACAGCACTCTGAGTTTTAGCCATTTGATCAGCAAGTCACCGGGTTGAAAGTCACAGTACTATTTTTTTTTAGCCTTGTTCTAACTTTGTGGATACCAAAGTTTATAACCTGCTCTGCTTGAACTTTGAACTCTCTCAAACTTTTTGAGTTGCAGGTTTGGTCTTCTCCTTCTTCTTTTCCTTTCGGCTATTCCAGTCTGGATTCGGCAAAGCGAATCATCTGCCTCCATCTAACTCTATTCTCTGCATAAGTTACAGGTTTGTCCAGGGTTATGTGTGCCACTATTTCTCAACAAACCTCCATTGCTTTCCTGTCACTTGGCTTAATATTTTGCTTCTGTTTGGCTTCATGGGTAAATGTTGATTTTTTTCATCTTTTTTAAGCATTTTTTTCATTTTTCTGTGTTTGGACATGTTACATGTGAAGGTAACGAATGGCCCAACAGAAAAACTTCGGTGATCAGGAAAACCAATTACGCGATGGATTAAGCCACACAGGTGACCCTCAGACTGCTCTATTTGAAATTTGGTCCAGAACCCACGAGCACTGAATAAGCAGCTACCGCATAGATGATGTTTTGGTGCCTCTTTGTAATTTGATCGGTAACCACAAACCAAAACCCCAATTGAAATGACATGTAAAGTTATCATTACGCTTACGCTGAAAAAAATGCAGTATATACTTTCAATACATAGGACATATTAGTATCAAGGGTGAAGAAAAAGCAAGAAATAGATTAGAATCTGGAGGCGGAGCTGGAGGGATGACCTGTATAATCAATACAACAAGCATAACTGAATTTGGAAGATGAGTATGAAAGCATGGAGAAATGAAGGACAGAGAGAATTTGGCAACGACACAAGAAGAAGGAGAAGAAGGAGAAGAAGCAAAAGAAGAAGGGCGGTCTGACTCGAAAGACAACTTTGACAACAATAACAGTGTCCATCTCCTCCGGTCAAACACAAAGGTTATAATCACGCAAACCTACAGTGATTATGGAAACGTGGCTCTGATGAGGAATGTTATTTCATTCTTTGGGTAGTTTTCTATGTGGCTCTTGAACCCGATCAAAGCCTGAGCTTGTCAAAGACCAATTACCTTTCAGTGAAAATCCAGCGCTGAGATCAAAAGACACGCCTGTTTTATTACAACCAAGGGGAGAAAAAGTACTGGGTAATATTAGTCATGTCGACAATTCCTGCTCTTCATAAATTTCTCATAATTATAATGATGGTGCTGGTAACAATTCAGGTAGTGAGGCAAACTCAAATCAATAAAAGAGATTTTTTTTCCTTTTTAATTTTACCATTCAAACCATCTGTACAGTTGGTATTAAAGAAACAAGCAGAAATGCATTGTACATTATGAATGTTATTAAACCCCTTGGAAACTCCCTGTTGGAAAGATTTCAGTATCATAGTGAAAACACCTTTTCTCCATAATCCAGCAGATTACAGGAGTACTGCTGATGGAAGGAGCACGTCTAAGAAAAAAGTACTTCATATTGTGCATGAGCGTGATGCAATCCCCGAGAGAATGAAGTGTGAATAGCACTGTATTACGAGTCGCTGCGTGTCTTTGCTTGACCAAACCGCAAGGTCAGAATTACACAACACACTTGTTGATGCCTCATTGGCTTTTTTGTTTCCTTACAACAAGTGCAAGTGAGATGTCACATGAGCTGCACAGAATCACAAATGCGTAACTCATTTTTATCAAAATTCTTATTAATATGACCATGCATTTGCATTTCTGTAAGGCTCCCTCTTTCATGTCTGAAAAAAGGACTAATTAAAGCACAAGAAAGGCATCCAGCAGCCAACATTACTGTATAACTACTGTATAATCACCTCGATAATGTGTTTATTTTATGTGAAATAAAGTAACAAATTCACTTATGGATTTCTTTTGAATAACTTTATTGTTTGAAATTTTTAAGTGTCTAATCATGTAGTCATGATATCAGCCAATCATGAATTCACCTTCAACATTATACTTTTTTTTTTTTTTCACTTTCTTGATTTTGAAAATCAGTATCTTTGTGTTCCTATCTTTTAAGAAATATTAATGTGAAGTTTTGGTCCTGAAGTTTTGCCTCTGGTTTGCTTTGGCAACACCATATTGACTTCTTCAAAACCAAGCATGTTGCCTCGAAATAGATGACAACTAAATGACGCTCAAAAAGACCAACATAAGTAACCATAACTGTTAGTTTCCAGGCATATTTCTCTTGTATGCTTGCCGCAGGTCAGTTAGTTAGGCACAACATTTCTCACTGTAAAACTTATCGGACCCTTTTCCTGTTCGATTACTCGGATGAAAATGAGTTTTTCCCAAAACCATAACTGCAATGAAAAATTGCACACAATCCTATCTGTTAGTTTGTATTTAAACTTGAGCTATTCCTATGATGGTCCCCTCTTTGGCTTCTTTCACATTCGTTGAGGCTGATTGTGAGCGTGAATTCTCCATATTTCAGTAAATGACTGCAAAACTCAACCCCTATATGTCTGATTATGTGAACGATTGATAGCAAATCAGCCTGCATGAAACATGCCGGCCACACTTAACAGACCCTAACAGTCACTCTCAGACAGCAGCCAATCAGTGTGCAGGGTCACTGGAAGCCGTGAAATCTGAAGACTTCAAAGTTACGAGACAGATGATAGAAGTGATTCTAATCCTGCAGAAAATGGATCCTTCAACTTCAGATAAAGCTAAGAATGTGTTAGAATATGGTCATTAATTGTCTGTGTCTAAAAATCTAAGGGAAACAAACACTATCAAGAGAATATTTGTTATATATTAACCCCAGAAACTAAGAGGGAACGATAGAGACAGAGAAAGACAGATAGTTGTATTATACGCTAGCAACTATTCTGAGATACTCATGTGATTATGGCAAAACAATGTAAATCGTACAGTTTGTTTTAGAGTTACTCTGTTGTCAAACCTTCCTTGATGCCAAATGAATTGAAGAACTACGCTACCTGCATATTTGTGACTTGTTATGGAATTAAATATAGGTTTGAGTCCACTTGTGTCTTCTTCTGAATTGTAGCCTATTAACACTCACCCATCCAGTTCATAAATATCACTGATAATAGTAGTTCTGCCAAGTTGATAAAAACACGCCTCAACACCCACAGTGACCCTCTCTCGAAAATAGCAACAAAACAGGAATAAGAGCGAATTAAAAGTGTTGCCAGTCCTTTTACCACACATTAATAACCACGGAGAAGGAGTGGCCCAGCAGTGCAATAAAAGTGCTGAATTTAGTCTATTGTCCCTTCACCGTTCTTCTATCAAGCAGTGTCTGAAGCAATATGTTCTCATCAAAGACGCGATGTATCTGCGGCCGAAAGGGCAAGCCATGCTGTACACAATGTAGAGTCGTGCTATGCAAGTTATAGGAAAACTGATTTTAGGTTTGAAAAAAAAACACTAAAAGTACGACAGCAGAGTGTGAATATCCGGAGTTGACAGCTCAAAGCATCTGCATCCTTCAGTAATTCTCCGATTGAGATGCAACACTATCCGAATGTATCATGCCTGCATAATCACTGATTAAACTATGTTTGAGTAGGTTATCCTTGAATCTTTCAAGGGAGATGATAACAGGCTAAATTAAAAAAATGTATATTTTATCTGCAGATTTATAGGTGCATCACATATAATGACATGGAGAAGTAACACTTTATCCAGGATCTCTCAGACGACTGATGCATTAGTCAAACATATCAACATGTCATGGAGCCAAATACTTGCATGAAGACTAAATTCATGATCACTAGAAGTAACTCGATGGTCTCTTTAGGGATATGAGTGCCCCGAGTGCTGGCGCTATCAGCCTATACTCTGTTGTCTCAGCTATAGACATCCACTGTCACTTCATATTCCAACATGTGATAGGACCTACTCTGAATAAACTAAGAATTTATGACTGAGAATACGTACAGTAAATCACACACAATATGGTAAACAATATTTTCAACAAACTATGTGTCAGTTCAATGAAAACCATAGTTATTTCATTAACATGCATCTATAATATTGTACAACTTTGAAGACTTTGCTTTTGCTTTGCAGAACAATATACATTCACTTCCAAAACAAAGCTTTTTGTTCTCTGGGGGGCGAAATGTATTCAAATGGTGTTATTAACAATGTTACAACCCAATTCAGATGAGGAATGATAAAAACTGACATTTAGATCAAACATATAATTTCATTATAAAAAAAAATGTTTTCATTGCTTGTTTTATTCATAAATTTACACTAATGTCATTTAATGATTTTTGGTTCTTTTTTTCAAATATTTATAATTGGACATTTACGCATGACATTTTCCCCTGACTTTTTAAACAGTCAAGTAAACTTACACAAAATGACATATAAAATCAAGAAAGTAATTACAAAACCAATAAGACATAAAACAACAAATATTGAATTTTATCTTTATCAAAAAATAATAAATATGGGTGTGTGTGAATACTATACAAATATACACGTACACTCAAAAAAAGGATATCATATATCAACATTACCATCTGCAGCACCTTGCTACATTTACAGCATTTTACTTGTTCAAGCTCATGTTAATTGTTTTGCCTGAAAGCAAAAACAATTTGCCTTTGTGCCGCTTGAGCCTTCATATTCCTAGATGCATGATCATACAGCCCAGGAAGAGAAATTGCAGTTCCAGTTTTAACAAATGAATCAGCAGATAAATGAATCTGTTGCCTTTATTCCATTAAACTGTCATTCAGTTGAATGACATTATTGACCTTCAACATCCACGCATTGGCTTTCGAAATTCATCAAATAGCACAGCAAGATCGATAGATAGATTACCTTCATTCAGGACAGAAAGACTAAACTGAGTGACACATTCCAAGGTCATGCTATTTTTACATGTATGTTTTTGATGATTTAAGGATAGTAACATCAGTTCGAGTGGCTTAATTCATTATACATTTGTGTATGTAGGGATTGTGAATGCGATGCGTCCTTTAACAATGCATCAAAATAATCTTTTGTCAGATTTTATCTTACTCATTCTGTATATTGACGGGATAAGTGCAAAAGGAAAGAAAGGAAGGATAGTGCTTTCTAGCTCAGGGGAAGCCTCAGTGAGAGAGAGAGAGAGAGAGAGAGAGCATCAAAGAGGGAGAGATAGAGAGAGGGAGGGTGAATGCGAGATTTTCTTCCATTTGTCATCCAATCAGGAGCCTCGGTTATTTGAGAGCCAGTCTCATTTGGAAGTCACCAGCTCAATCCAAGCATAGCCCCTGCATTCAGAGACATGCAACCAGGTTGTCACTTTGAATATGTTCATTTATTCTCATTTCAGAAGTCCCCTGGAACATGAGGACAGCCAGCTAAAATTGATTCTCACGCACAAATAGGTCGGGGAATAGACAGAAACAAGGAGGGGTAAAGGTACTGCTGCGTATACCGCACATTTTCTGCTGCAACTGACGGAATAAAAAAAAGGAAAAACACACACCCTTCATGCTTTATGAAAAAATATTTTGTACATATTTGCAGTATAGAAGAGATACTTTTGGAATTCCAAAAATAGCAAAATAGAAACTCAGCAAACATTATCTTCTAATACAAACTTCCTGTGCTTGTGTTTTTTATTTTAGATAGTTCATAGTAACAAAGTATAATAAATGGGCTGGTGGAAAGAGTGAAAATAGATGTAATTAATATTTAAATATATGAAAAGGCTGTTGTTTCTTCCTTCTTTTCAGAGGTAAAATCACAATGATTATTTGTTCTTTAGCAATGAAGCAACACAAGTGATGACAACCCTCTTGCTTCACCTCAATATGATACAATTCCATAGGTTCTCCACCTATTCTTGTAAGCCCTCATTTGAAGAATCTGTGATATCATACTTCCAGTTGACTGGCCCTAAGCTTTGGAAGAGTCTCTCAATCAACCCCCTTGTTTTAAGATTTGATGGACCCTCTTAAAAAGGAGCGTCTGAAGAGGCATGACCTCGAAGAGAATATTAAGCTTTCAATTTCTGTCCTTAACCCTGGTTTCATCTTGCATATTTGATCATCTGTTTTACCCATATCTTATATACATATATTTTTTCAGTTTCTCATCTTTGTTATCTCTGGGTTCATGCTTCATTTATTGACCTTCAAAGCACTCTGAGTGTATATGTCCAACCAGCTTTGCAACAAAAAGATATGAGAATCGACTTTGTTCATGTGTTTCTACTCTGGGTAGAGACTGCTTGGTGGACGGTCAGCTGTCAACCGAAATTCCGACAGCTCGCTGTCACAACCGCGTTGTATCGACTGTCCTTTCTCAGAATTAACGCTTAATCGTTTTGCCATTTCAGTGGATGTTGGTATTGAACAGCTGTCGGCACAGACTGCAGAGAGGTTGTTTTGCGTTTGATCTGCAGTGTCATTATGTTCACACAATGATTGGAGCTCAGACGGCAATGAATTTTGAATGATTCTTTTAATACATGACATAAATAATTCTACTTCATGTATCAGTTGAATTGATTCATTCTGATTTCTACACATTTTCAAAATTGTCTTTTTTTATTCTTCATTCACAAGTCTGAAGAGGTTCTTTTTGGGTTACATGGCCAATAAATCTTCCCCGAAAAATGAATATACTCTGGATATTTTTTTATTTTTCTCAAATGCCACAAAATGCTGACTCTTAATGGTATTTGTTAACAAAAGAAGAAGATGCCCATAAATCCAGCAATCAAATTAATCTTTGAACCAGCATTTCATCATATATAATGCAAATTCCCAGCTCACCTACAAATTTCAGAAAATGTTCCATTCTAAGACATAAATGAATATGTAGCCGCTGAGCAAGTTCATTTGTAAATTTAAATATGTTTATTGTTTGCTAATATATTTAGTTTAGTTTTAGTTTTTTTTGTTGTTTTTAGTTTTTATTGCTTATTTTCCCTAAATTTGTGTTTAAATTAATGAGCACATCACATGAAGTGTATGTGATGGTTTCATTAGTATGAACAGACAATGGACAGACATTTTAACTTCCACAAGAAAGGAGGAAAAGGAAAGTACCGAGCCAAAGATTAAATGTGTTTGATTGTCAATGACATCCCCTGTTTGACATTGTCATCTTGACCATCCTGATAATATTCAAGAAACATTGCCAAGTCAAATGACTCAGCATGTTGGTTCCTGCTTCAGCAAAGTGTGTTCAAGAGTGTGTCTGACTTCATTTGTGTGTGGGACGTTCCACACGACGAAAAAGTCGACACTCTTAAAGACAAAGGAAAACAATAAATCATTGGCAGCTATTGACGTTACACTGTTAGAAGCCATTTTAGCTGAAGGCAATCATTGATCACACTCTGTAATCAGTGATTGTAAATGACAAATTAGAGCATGTCATTGCCTCTGCACAAAGTGGGTGCATTCACAGCCTGTTGCTCCTTTAATTGACTCACACCGGTAAAGACCTTTTTCTCACCAGAAGACGGAAGGTGCGGCATCAGGCTAGATTAGTCCTTTTGCTTGCAGTTGCAGCTTGCATAAAATGAACAGACCACAGCTGCTCGGCCTGCGACACTTGGGTGTTCATGGCTATCTGTCCTGCATTTTCATTTCTCAGTTTTCCATTTCAATGACAAATATTCCGCCGGACACTAACTTTGTTGTTGCAGACAATAATATAAAGGTATTTTCCATGACTGTGACTAGCATCATATTTATGAGAGTGAGTGATCAACTTATTCATCTCAATGCTCTCACTAACACTTTTTCTTTTCTTGAATAAATGGCAAATGTTCTTAATGTTTCAGACCTGAGAAAATTGCATGATGTAGAAATTGTCATACAATAATAGTGGATAACATGTTGCATCAAATTATTCAATTTCCCTTCGATTTTTATCTTTGCAAATGGCTTCTTTGCACGTAACGTGTTCCCATCGACACACAGCAAAGACACACAAACACCAGCATCTCAGCGGTCATTTTACAGATACTGCAGTGATTTGTATTTCTTTCTTGTAAGTAATTGTAGATTTTCTTCACAAGTAAAAAACTATGCATGCAGTCTGTGTTTCATCCATTCAAATTTTTTTTTGCGCTCATTTCTTATGAAGCTGTCTCTCAACTGGAGACTGCATAACGTCTAAAGAATGAGATGCTGTTTCACATATGTTGCACACAACAGGGAATCATTTGTGTCTCAAACGCAAGAAATATACCTTGTCTATCGTGCATGTCTAAAGGCGTTTTTTAGCAATTTCTGCTCAATAAATTCCTAAAAACATTTCGGCAGTTTAGTCCATCAATCCTTAGCTGTTATTTATTTAATTTTGTTGCGTAATACTTTTGGACCATTTTTTGTAATTTCAATGTCTGCTTATTCCCTAATTTGAATCTGTCACCTTCACAACCAGACAAAACATGAAAGGACATTTATAAGTAGTTTGCCTCTCTTTCAGCCCTTTCATCAATTGTCTTTCGATCTGCCTGTATGCCCGTCTACTGTGTTTGCTGCCAAGAAATCCAGTATTCTGCATAAACTGTTGCTCTAAGCTAATCCAGGCTTAGCCAGTTTCTGGATTTGAAAACCGACTGCCTCAACTCAACGGTAAGGTCTTTCTCCACGCTTGGTATTTCTTCCTGCCAGGACACTGGAAAACAACAACTGAAGTTATGTTATATTTCTTTATTAACTTTTCTTTTTCTCATTAAAAGTTGGATGTTAAGATGTAGACAAATGAATGGATGCATACATAAAAGAGAACCAAAGCAGAATCCTACAGTAAAAATCAACTGAAAAACATGCTGTGGTGCCAGCTTATTGAAAAATTCAAATGTGATAGTATTAGAACAAAACCAACCAAACTGAAATGTTGTATTTTATTTGTCAATGACTATTTTTGGATTAAAATAATATTGTGGAATTGACATGGATGAATAAAAATTAATGGAAAGCTTAAAAATCTATGCATGATTTCGGCATTTAGAATGGAAATGGCTTTGATTTTACTTCTGACTTATGCTTGCTTTAATGCAGCCCCTGGAGGGCGCAGGCCAATCTCTCCCTGAGCCGGTCACAAGCCTGGATAAACGCAGAGGGTAAGGAAAAAGTAGAGAGTTGGTTGACATGATGCACAAAAGGAAGGTCGATATAGTGTGTGTCCAGGAGACCAAATGGAAGGGTATTCAGGCACGAAGCTTAGGAGCAGGTTTTAAGTTGTACAATCATGGTACTGACAGGAAGAGAAATGAAGAAGGACTTATCTTGAAAGAGGAGTTTGTTAGGAATGTTCTGGAGGTGAAAAGAATGTCAGATAGACTTATGAGTCTGAAACTGGAAATTGAAGGTGTGATGGTCAGTGTTGTTAGTGGCTATGCCCCACAGATGGGATGTTAGTTAGAGGACAAGGAGAAGTTCTGGAATGAGTTAGATGAAGTGATGCAGAATATCTGCAGAGATGAGAGTGTGGTAAGTGGTGCAGACTTCAATGGACATGTTGGTGCAATAGACTGCAATAGAAGTAATAAAGAAGTGATGGGCAGGTTTGGTATCCAAGATAGGAATGCAGAGGGACAGATGGTGGTAGGCTTTGCAAAAAGGATGGAAATGGCTGTAGTGAATACTTTTTTCCAGAAAAGACAGGAATATAGGGTAACTTATAAGACCAGAGGTAGAGCACATAGGTAGACTATATCTTGTATAGATGAGGTAATCTGAAAGAGATCTGTGACTGCAAAGTAGTGGTGCATGAGGAGAGTGTAGCCAGACAGCATAGGATGGTGGTTTAAGGATGACTCTGGTGACAAGGAAGATCAAGAAGATAAAGGCAGAGCAGAGGACAAAGTGCTGGCAGCTGAAAAGGGAGAGTGTCATATGGTTTTAGGGAGGAGTTGAGAAAGGCTCTGGGTGGTCAGGGAAAGCTTCCAAATGACTGGACAACTGCAGCTAATGTGATCAGGTAGGAGAGCACTTGGTGTGTCATCTGGAAGGACAGTAGATAAGGAGACTTGGTGGTGGAATGAGGAAGTGCAGGAGTATCTACAGAGAAAGATGTTAGCGAAGAATAAGTGGGACACTGAGTGGACTGAAGAGAACAGACAGGAGTACAGGGAGATGCAGTGTAAGGTAAAGATAGAGGTAGCTAAGGTAAAACTAAGGGCGTATGATGACTTGTATGCTTGGTTGAACAGTAAGGAGGGAGAAAATGATTTATACAAGTTGGCAAAACAGAGAGATAGAGATGAGAAGGATGTACAGCAGGTCCGGATGATTAAGGATAGAGAGGGAAATGTATTGACAGATGCTAGAAGAGTGATGGGAAGATGGAAAGAGTACTTTGGAGAACTGATGAATGAGGAAAATGAAAGAGAGGGAAGGGAAGAAGAGGTGACTATTGTAGACCACAGAGTAGCAGTGATTAGTAAAAGTTAAGTGAGGAGGGCATTGAAGAGGATGAAGAGTGGAAAGGCAGTAAGTCCTGATGATATACCTGTAGAGGTATGGAAGTGTTTAGGAGAGGCAGCGGTAGAGTTTCTGGCTAGATCATTCAACAGGATCTTGTAGAGAGAGAAGATGCCTGAGGATTGGAGAAGAAGTGTGATGCTGCCTATTTTCAAGAATAAGCGGGATGTGCAGAATTGCATTCGTCCCACAGTGAGGAAATTTCAACTACTCACAGCAGAAAAATGGACAGCGCAAGGAAGGTTGTCAAAAAATAGAAAAACTAAGAATAAACAGTAAACATTGCAGATAATTTATATATATACAGGGCTTCCTATAGCAAATTGCACCAAAGCCATATGACAAAATATAAAGAGTATGTACAGTGTAAAAAGTATAAACGTGCAAAGTTGTGGCTAACAGTGAACAACAGCTGTACTAGAAGTGGTAGCAGTGCATTGGTCACCGAGTGAGTGGATGTGCAGGAGAGTGAATGAAGGGACAATTGAGTAGATGAATGAGTGAGTGAATGAATGAATGAATGAAAAAGAAGTCTATTGAGAGCAGAGCTGAGTGTTAAATAGTCAAACAGCAGCTGTCAGGAAGGACCTGCAGAATCTCTCCTTCACACACTTGGGGTGAAGGAGTCTGTCACTGAAGGAGCTGCTTAGTGACCTTATGATGTTCTGCATGGGGTTGGAGGTGTTGTTCATATGAGATGATAGCTTAGCCACCACCCTCCTCTCTCCCACCACCTGCACTGAGTCCACGGGACCCCTAAAGACAGAACTCGCCTTCCTCAGCAGTTTGTCGATCTTCTCCCTGTCAGCTGGTGATATGCTCCAGCAGACTACGCCGAAGAAAATGGCTGAAGCCCCCCGAACTTCAAAGGACCTGAGTCTCCTCAGCTAGTGCAGTCTGCTCTGAACTTTCCTGTAGAGAGCATCAATGTTATGAGACCAGTCCAGTTTATTGTTCAGGTGAACACCCAGGTACTTATAGGAGGCCACTCTCTCAATGTCCATCCCCTGAATGTTCACCGGTGTCGGGGTGTGCCTGTTCCTGTGGAAATCCACCACAACCTCCTTGGTTTGTCCTGTGTTTAAGAGGAGGCAGTTTTGCTGGCACCGGTCCACAAAGTCCCTGAATTCCCTGTCACCATCGTCTGTGATGAGTCCGACGATAACAGTCATCAGAGAACTTCTGCAGGTGAAGGTTGTCCGAACTATGGATGAAGTCTGCAGTGTACAGGGTTAACAGGAAAGGAGCCAACACTGTTCCCTGTGAGGCCCTGTGCTGCAGACCACCATATCTGAGACACAGTTCTTTCACCTCATTGAGTGAGGTAGTCCAATATCCGCTTTGTGAGGCGGTAGTTCACCTCAACGAGCTCCAGCTTGTCCCTCAGCAGCAAAGGCTGGATGTTATTGAAGGCATTGGAGAAATCAAAGTATGTGATCCTCACAGCGCTTCCAGGCCTCTCCAGGTGAGAAAGAGCTTGATGCAGGAGGTAGATGATTGCATCATCTACCCCAATGCCAGGCTGGTAGGCGAACTGTAGCGGATCCATCGATGGCCTCACCAGGGGGCGTAGATGGGCCAGTCAGTGTCTTCATTAGGTGTGATGTCAGCACCACCTGCCTGTAGCTGTGGAGGTCCTTTGGTTTTGGCACCTTTGGCACGGGCACCATGCAAGATGTTTTCCACAGTTGTGGAACCCTCTCCAGCTTCAGGCTCAGGTTAAAGACATATTCCACAATCCCACAGAGTTCATCTGCACAGGCCATGAGGACCCTGGAGCTGATCCCATCCGGAGCTATCGCCTTTCTAGCCTTGATCTTCCCAAGCTCTTTTCTTACCTGGTCAGTAGATGGGACACTCCTTGACTCAGGGTCAGGATGCCAGGGTGGGAGAAAGCAGTTGGAGGCGTGATTAGGGGGAGTGGGGGGGGCGAAGGTAATTGAGGGGCAGTGGGAGCTGGGATAGGATTGACAGGAAGGAGGGGTAAGGAGTATGATGGGGGAATGAGAGTAGTTGGAGATGAGAGTTGGGGGGGGGGCAGAAGTTGTAGCACTGGATTGTTGGGCTGTGGGGGTGGGGTTGGCCTCATTCCAAACAGCTGGTCCTCTACCTTCCTCCTGTAGTCCCTCTTCCCCTGTCTAATCTTCCACCTCAACTCCCTCTGCACCGCCTTCAGCTTCTCCTTGTTTCCTGACTTAAAGACCCTCTTCTTCTCCTTAAGGAGGGCCTTTATGTCAGGGTTGAACCAGGGTTTGTTGTTAGAGAAGCACCGTACAGTCCTGGTGGGTACATTGTTCTCCATGCAGACATTAATGGAGCCAGTGATGGTATCTATAATGCTGTCCAAGCCCTATATGATGATATATATGATGAGCAACAGTCTCACCTCGGCATTTGTTGTTTTTGCCTTTTGTGAATTCATGACATCAGTAGCTATGGATCTTCTTCCATGGTCATGTTTAAGTAAACAGGGTTGTTTATGTATTAGCATTCAAAACAAAAATAATATCTTTCCCTCTGGCCGCAACAGACAGACTTCAAGGGGCTTCTCATTAAAGTTGAACACATATTTACATTCCTTTGGCAAAGTCATTGGTGCTCCAGTCTGTGTAGAGTGAATTATTTGTGGGACGATGATCCTTAAGTGGCAGCTGGGAATACAGATGACTTCTCCTACTGTACACCTGTGCCTGTTATCAATGGTGATATGACCGTGCTGTAGCAGCGTTAAGAATATGGGTCTGGACACAGTTTCGTCTGTTTGCTGAATGACTGATTGGAAGCTGGCTTGTAAAGTGCAAGCTCTTTTCCAGGGGCCTGAAGGTGAGTTGGTATGGTTGATTTCTGAAAGTAATGTAAAGAAAAATGTGAAAAATATAGAAATCATTTCCGTTTTTTGATGTCACAAAAAGAATTTTGGATATTTGTGATATTATACTCCCCTTTATTTTCTTTTATTTATACCACCCCTGAATCAATGTGTAATCCTATAGATTGACCCGTAGTGTATGATTCCTAAGGTAAGCCATGGAATTACCATCTGGAATTACCATCTCACAGAAACACATGAGTCCGGGGATGAAATATATGATCATCAACATACTAATATACTTCATCTGATAAGTCCACCTGCCTGCTGAAGTTGTAACTCACATCGCAGCCAGAAGCTATAACAAAATGTCATAGTGCTAATCAATAACAACAAACAGTTGCTTTTGGAAGATTAAAACCAAGCAAAAGATGTCCAAAAAAATCTCTCTGACAGAGACAGTTTCGATTGCATTATACAGATTGGAGCTGATCTGTTATTTTTAACAATAACTCTATATTAGCAGGAGCATACGTTTTTTAAATAGCTTTGACAGTCCTGCAGAAATTTATGTTGTAATTGGATCATGAGTGAAAAAACCTCATGAGTTTTGTTTGGCAAGGTTGAGCGGATGTAGTATTTTTTCACTAAATTTCCCCCATGATGAATTTCATTCTCCTTGTCAGCATTGCAAACAAAGTGACAGCTAAGCATCTCACATACCTACAGCAGACTGCAGAGAACAGCAATTTTTTTAAACAGCTTTCAGACCATGCTGGTTTTGATGTGGCATGCTGCAGCGACACAAGAGACCTCACTTGTGGACTGTGATGTCGATCTGCTAGCCAATATCAACAGCCTAGCATAATGTAACCACAGCTGCCCGCATGTCAGATTTAAGTAGGACGAGCACATGACTGAGGTTTTTCCAATTTGTCATGGTCCAAGCTTCAAATTAAAGTGATGAAGATTACAAACAGGCCGGATGAATTATTCAGATCAAGAGTAATCCTGCATGGCCCAAAGGTAATGAGGGGTGGACAGTACATCAATCATGTGTCTGCTCGCTGTTGAAAAATGCGCTTAGCCCAAGAATGTCTGGGATTGCTGTTGGGTGGTGGTGTTTATGGCAAGTAGCCACATTTAAAATAGGTGGGGGTGGAGGTGACATGATTGACATGTCACTTGTGAGATAGTACCTCATCCTCCTTCTCTCCTCTGAGAGATTTATCATGTAATGAATCACAGACATTTATAGGTCTGCCATCATGTACTTATTTCTTTTGCAGGAGATTAGGTGCTTTTAAGGCATGGAATGTCCTGTAAGAGTAAAGAATATTTGGCATTGTTTTGAATATGTGACAGCATACATTATAAAACTGTGCAAGGCATTCAGAAGTATCTAATATACTGTGGATACCATGCAGTTTCTTGCTGCCTGAGGCCATTGAGGTAACACTAATAGGAAAACCTTCCATTTGCTTAAGATTTGGCTTCCACTGACATAAGATTTAGCCCTGTGACCTCCCAATTTCACAAGGATGAAAAAGGTTCTCCGTTATGAAGACCTTACACTAATATTAATTTACAGTTTTCAGCTAGCAAACAGCCACTGACATTTTGTTGTTGTCGTTTAAGATGCAAAATAAATCAGACTTATTGATTAACAGTACATGATGTATGTTTTTTGTGAGCAGTCTGTTTGATAAAAGCTGTCATCATGGTCCTGCAAGACAAATGTGACATTTCGAATAATAGCTAAACTATTAAATGTGGACTGCAATCATAAATATGCTGTGAAAAATGTAATATGGGCAGATGACTCAAGAATAAAGTGGTAATAGCTTGAAATATGACAGATACTGTAATATTTAACCCTCATTAAATTGGAAGTATGTATTTTTAAAAAGCGAGGGAGTCGTTAATCAACACCGTTCTTGATTTTATGTCACGATTCTCATTAAATCAGCTAATTATACTCTTTACCTAATCACGTATCTGTGTCAGTTTAATGCTGATGCCCTCAGGCCTGACATGACCTTCATCAAGCGTAAGATAACCAGACCTGGATGCATCCAGTGATTGCTATTTACGGAATAGCTGACAGCCTGGGAAAGACCATGCGATGGTGGGAAACACAGCTGATCGAGGGATCAGACCCCAAGATGGCGATTGCAGAGCCGAGCAACCCATGCACCCATATGCTAACATTTCCTGTCAAAACTCAAAAATGACTTCAATGAAATTGACTGAAATTACTCAGTGTGTTCCTGCGATTGGAAGGAAGTGACATCTGAAAACTCACTAAAGAAACACGAGGTGGCAAAGACAAGGAATGAGAAAAGTGTTGCCAGTGACTAGAACCGAGCCAAAGGTCACCCGGTATTGCTGTTTCCAGGAAACAGAAAGTCAGCCACTCCTTGTTGTACAGCTGCTTTGTGTAGTGTATTCTCAGGTAGACTTTGTGGAAGCCCATCTCCATCATCTGTGCATCTTATGCATTATGTTCAAAGCCATGATCAGTGGTGAAAAATCAAATACTTGGTTAAAGTGATTTGACAGCAGTATGTAAAGAAATAATTGTTGCTTCCTAGGACAACGATACAGAAGTGAAGCGTAACATAAGAAGTGGCATCAGAAGAAAATCTATCATATCATAGGTAGTGCCGATATGAAAGAATAAGTCACAGTACACAAAAGACTGAAATGAAGGAGTGCTCGAATTTCTTTCCAGCTACAAAACCATTATCAGCACATGTAAAAAAAAACAAAAAAAAACTACTACACTAACCTCAAGCTAAGTGTACAGTTGAGTGAAGTATTTTGGGATACAGAAGGAAGAATCAAGTCGCAGTTTAGAGATAAATAGGGTCTTCCCGGTTGCTCCTTTGGCATTGACCAAATTCTACTTATTCATAAATTTACTATTGGCCACTTCGCTTTTTCTTTCATTTCATTGTGTTTTTATATTTGTCAAAAAGTAACTCTCACCAACATTTTTTCCCTTATTTTTACATTTTAAATAGTCCATCTAATACATAACATTCATCAAATCTTCAGGATGTTTCTGTTGCAAGCCGGAAGGAAGTGGTGCTCAAGTGACGGTTGATTGACATCTGTCTACTGTAATGCTGGAAAAAAAAACGAAAGAGACAAGAATTGACAACCTCTTGCTGGCTAAATACCTTGCATTATTTCAGTCTGTCGAAACTGAAAAGATCCACTGGAAGAAAGTTATCTTGAGGTAGAGTCGTTGAGTAGTTTTTATCTCCTGCCAGAAGTCACTGATGGAATGACATGGTTAGATCACTAACAAAATTTGCCTAGATAAATGATCCCATTCTTTTTATCAGGGATTTATATATGTTGATGATATTCAGTCATTTTTGCTTACGGTAAGTTGCTGAATGTTTTTTACTGCCCAACAACATTTATCCAATACACATGAACCAAGGATGATATATAATCAGATTATGTGGGATAAGGAGATGAGAATGAGTGGTTCAAAATTTGGTTTCAACAAATACCAAGACATTTCTTTTAACAATGAAAATTATAACGTATATTATTTAGATTTGAAAAATAGAAACGTTATTTTGTATTTTAAAGGTTTGTCAGATAAGTAATGCAACAAAGCCGCTGAATGACTGTGCATATGTAAGTCAAAGAATTATAGTAACCTTGAAAATGTAAAAACGTCTGCCTAATCTTTTTTTTTTCAAAAAAAACTTTATATAAAATAATGGAAAAAAAGATTGGACTGAGCATATAATAATAATAATAATAACAACAATAATAATAATAATAATAATAATAACAATCATCATCTTGTCATTATGTTTTACAAAAAATCCCCTTATTTTGTCCCTACTGTGTTCCTCAGTAACTGACCCACTAACCACCAGAAAGCAAATGAGAAATCATGCTTAACGTTTTACTTCCTAACCACTTACGGCAAGGTGATATTGATTGAGAAGCAAAAGGGTTACACATACATTATGTTCATTCTGCATTCCAATCTTTTTCAATTCACCATCATTACTTTATTATTACTTGACTTGAAAGCTATATTCATTTCTGTCCAATTTCAGTTCCAAATTACATGGCTATATATGCATTTCTATTACGTTTTATAGCACCACTTACCAATACATTTACTCTATTCAACATTGACCCATGTGAGCTTGTTGCCTCAAGCATATTAAAGGTTGATGATTTCCATTATTAAATTCTGATGTCAGAAATTCCATTGCCGCTGTTTTTATTTGCATCCATTCAAGCTACATGATCTGGAAACAAATGATGAAGTAAACCTTTACTGCACCCACATGGTGACTTTCTATTGATATACGTGTAAAATAGAATGTAAAAACAGAGGATTTTTAATTAAAATAGGTTTTCATTCAGAGCTAACTGCCTGACTTGTGAAAGGCACAAGCAGTAATGGCTCTTCATACAAAATCCTGAGGTGTATGAGTTACATTAACATTGCGTTTGCAGCAATTAAGGTTCTCACAAAGCAAAAGACAATAATCTACGTCCTATAAGCATAATTTCTAAGGTGCAGCCATGTCTTCATAACAGAAGTCACATCACCAGCCTGTAATTTTTTAAAAGCTCATGGTTATTTTATCCGTGAGTTTCCTCCGGGCTCTCTGACTTTCCCCTCATTGTCAAAAAACATGCTGTAGGTTCATTGGAGACCTAAAATTGCCAAAATGTGTGAATGTGTGAGTGAGTGAGTGAGTGAGTGAGTGAGTGAGTGAGTGAGTGAGTGAGTGAGTGAGTGAGTGAGTGAGTGAGTGAGTGAATTGTTGTATGCCTCTATACGTGGCCCAGAAGATCAACCGTCAACCAGGTCGAACCCCGCCTCTCATGCTGTGATAGCTGGGATAGGCTCCAGCCCCCCTGACCCTGTGTGCAGGATTAGCAGTATAGAAAATGAATGAATCAATATCAATATCAAATCATTAAAATTTGGCCCGACACACACGTTGGCATGCACACACAAACACACACACACATACACCGACATTTTCTCCTATTTTATAGCTTTGAAGATAACTCTGATAAAATCAGAGTTTTGAGCTTTCCAAAATAAAGATTTATATTTACTCGTTTTTTTTATCAAATATCTCAAAGGGGTTTCTTCTGTTTGAAATGCTCTATGCTTTTCACACAGCAAAGGTACCAAGTGCAACTAAGGCGAATACGTATCGTGGTTCCATCATAACATTTGATGTAAAACCCATGAAAAAGTTTCTTAGATATCAGTGCTTTTGAGCAAAAGTGTCGCATTTTGTGTGATAAAGAAACATAATTAAAGTATGTTGCTGCATACTCTGTATTTGAGATAAACCTGAGGCACATGATCCCTTCGTGTAGACATTTTAAGAGTGTAACAGATCCAACCAACTCAGTCTCCTTGATATAAACACTATATCTATATCAGCTGGGAAGAGACGATTTTTTTTTTTTCCCTTTGAAAAATTAAACGACATAAATGATTGATAACAGTCCCTTGACTACTTATTTCAACATTCATTCTGACATTTAGATTCCGGCAATTTCATACCTAATTCTCATAATTTGTCAATTCCTCTCCCCTCTATCAACAGTATGTCTATGGCCCCCATTTTAGTAAAATTGTGATTTAAATAAATAAAGCAAAAAATATGTATTTTTTTGTCAGTGGTGATTCATGTGTAGACACCTATGAACTATAACGTTTTATACCTTCCACTATAAATGTGCACAGAAACTCATGGGTTTTCAGGTCCTGAAGTCCAATTAAGTTAGAGTTAAGGGGTGAGGACAGACTGCAGAAGTTCTGATCTAATCAAGTGGATATCAACACTGGCTCATTTCAGACCTGAAGTAAGTTGAACCGACTTCACCAATGTGATCTCCCACAACAGATAGGTAATAGAACGTGGCATCTTCACTCAAGGGCCGTAGGGGTACGAAATACGAAATCACCCAACCACCTGCCCATGGTCTTTGGCACGCTTGCTTTCAAGATAATGAATTCCTACAGTCAGGCTCTTTAAAGGGAACAGCACTTCAACATACTGCACAGCTGCAACATTTCAGCAGCTGAAAAAATTCTAAATAGGCTCATTTGGCAGAGGGACTACAAGAGGAAGATCATTTTGCAACATTGGAAAAAAATCTTAGAAGAGTTCTGATACCTTCCTTGAGCTGATCTACATGAGGAGTAAAATTGTGGTACATGAGACATGATTGCACACAAAAAATATTACCGCATCTTATCTTACTTTATGAATAGTAAATCCAGCGTCAAGGATTGATAAAATGCCATGTGCAGATGTTAAACAAAAGGCCAGAAAATGAGTTTGAATTTTTCACTGTGTAGGGCTAAAAACAATTATGCCAAGTTGTAACAGCTTAGCACAAATCAGAGTTTGCCGAGAAGTGGCTGAGTATAGAGTAAAATATATATTCTGCGCAAAATGTTGCTGCCAGCAGTTTGATAGCATGCAGTTAAGAGGAGCCAGCAACAAATGTGCTTTGGTTTGTCAGTCTGAGAGCTGTCACAGACCTGGATGTACATTTAAGAAACCAAAACTGTTTAGAGTACCTGGTGTTTTTAGAGGCCAGTGCTTCACCGCATCTTAGGAAACATCGGGGAACACCTCTATTCATGATGGACACTGGACGCTATCGAAGCTGTCAATCAGGAGTGAGTCTTGAGGGGTTAAAACAATATTGGACACGCTGCCTGCCCCTCCTCAAGGTGCAAATACATTCTTCACTCTGTCACTTCTCTCCATCACCTTCATCTAAGCTTAATTGGCCCCTAATAGGTCAATTTGTAACACTATTGGTGTGTGGAGAACTTTGATGGACTGTGATTAATCTGTTTCAAAATAGCTTTGCAGTGTAACTATATTGTATGTTTCTGATATTTCAGTACACTAAACTAATGATTTAAAATAACGCATTGTTCAGTATGTTCATTTAAGAACCTTTCTTTATCTATCAGTGTCATATCGGTGAACAGTGAAGTTAAGCAAGCAATCATTTTGAATTGGTTGTGCAATCTACATCCACTGTACAAGAATCTATTATCTTGGGTAGTACCATCAATTGACTCTGTACATCTTTCCCTCATGACTTTTTATATCTATATCCCTGTACACACCAACCAAAGTAATTGGTAATTTCTCTTTCACATTTACTGTGCAATTATCAACATGATATCTGCACACAGGAGGCGTTACTATTTAGTCCCATCGAAACAAAACTTGTATTTCTTTTGACAGTTTCATGTCTCGGAATGTATTTCCAAATGACGTTTTCTTTGCCAGAGGTAAACTACATTGATGGTTTTGATTTTACCGAAACAGAATCATAAATGTGTATTTATGGTGTCAAAATGTTTACATCGTGAAGATGGTAAAACTTCTAATCGTGCCACAGAGCATTTAGGATTAAACCTGTAGATTTAATTAAAAGCAGAAGTTTTCAAATTGTGCCACATCGGAAGAAGACCATGGATTACTCTTGATCAATAAATCGGATGTGTACGCCTTCCTTTCTTTCCCTCTTCCCGTATATAAGTATTTTCTCATTGACACTTCCATTGAAGGGATTGAATTTAAGTAATGCAACATGTTCCTTGTAAATCCTTCACAAAGCACCTGCTTAGCCATTCCTTGAAAGGAAGACATAAACACTAACCAAAGATAACCAGAAAAAGAAAAAAAGGAGCTATTTTGAATATATATTTCAGTATCTACTTTTCAGCCCGCCTCATGTGAATCTTGCTTTTTGTCATTTTTACGAGAACCACAGCTGGTGAGCATATTTTTCATCGTTGGTTGTTCACAGCAGTCGAAGAAAAAAAAAAAGGAAAATTACCACAGGCCATTATTTATGCATGACTACATCAGTTACTGAAAGACCACAGGGAAGATACCTGAATCGTAGTTAGCATAGTATCAAGTAAATTAATTAAGAAGTAAATGCTGATATTTAAGGAGCTTTATCAGAGAAGGTCATGCCATTACCTCTGAAGAATTTTGCTAACTAAATGAACATTGCCTTTTGTCTCTCCCATTGTTGCCTAATCTTCTTGTATGACACTGAATAAACAAGTCTTGTGCTTGACCTTCAAAACTAATAAGGTTGTTTTCTGTTTGCATAATAGTGCCATTTCCCATAAAATATGCAAAATATGACACCGAACCAAGCGGATTAACATTGCTTGCACCAATAATGTGGATTTTAAACTGAAACAAACACAAACAAACAGGGGAACCAACAACAATAAATTGAACACAAAACATAGGGAATAAACACAGAGGTTATAAGAGGGTACCTATGCAGACACATATGGAATAAAATACAAAGCTCTTTACAAAATACACAAAATAATGTAGGTATAGAACAGGAGGAAAGGTAAGGAGCTAACAGTTTGTAAACTTCCAGGACCAGGAAGTGGTAATGAGAACTGGGAATAACAAACAATGAGCAGACAGAAAATAAAACAAGATGGGACACAATTTGTGTAATAAAAATACAAAATCACATTTCTTGACATCTTGACTTGGGTTCCAAGATTCACATTTTTATTTTTTCAGGCATGACTCAAAGACAATTTGGCAGAGATGAGGAAGTTTCCATTCATTATATAATTTATGATTATAATCACCAGCGTCGTCTGCTCCGTTCAGGACCTAGGACAGCGCTATGAGTCCTGATGCCCAAACTTTTCAGTGCGATGCTTCAGAAACCTGCCTGTCGATTCTTACTGTTCTTTAAAGCTAGTGATACTGATACTGTAGCATACTCTTGTAGACTTGCATCTCCGCCTCTTTCTTTCTCTCCCTCTCCGGAGAGGCTCATGGAACTCACGTGTTAATGTCTCAAATAATCATGTTCTGATAAAATTCTTGCCATATGATGTTCTTTTATGACTTGTTGCTTCTGTTAGTGTGACTAAGAATTTCAGTTGAGCTCGCTCACGGTCACCACGTCCAATGTTCCCTGATGGGATTAATGACATGTGGCCTGTGTAACTGTTGTGTAACTGGTGGTAATTTGCTTTTTAATAAAAGTCACTGTCTGTTGTCATGCACTGTGAGGGATGCAGGGGCAAGAAATAAAGTTCCAAGCTCTCCGGGTCTCTGCTCAATGTACTCTGTCACAAAATATAAAGAAGCCCAAACTACATGTCACCAGAAACTACACACTAAACCCCTAGATTTACTGCAGAATATACAACATTAAAAATCCAGTATTATTAAACCACACCATAAATCTCCAGAGGAGAAATGTGTCTCCGGATTACAGTAGCTTTTTGTGGGCAGAGGTATCATAAAGTGCTCCATGGATCAAATGGAGTACAAACATAAAACATACTTAAACACATTACCTCAAGAACAATGTCTCAAAGTGTCTCAAAGGTGAGTCTAATAATCTGGGTATGAATTAATAGGTCTTATAAATGGCATAATTCTTCAGGAAGCTGAGAATTCGAAAGTTTAGGCTACACCAACCCATAGGTGCCTTTTTGAATTTTAAGTTTGAATTGGTGCCTATCAGTGGAGCTCTATGAGCAATGACAAGAACTTTAGATTGGCTTCTGAACGTGATGATAAGCAAGAGAACATAGATGAAAGACCTTATCAACAATCCCTTCAAGAGTTTGCTTCAAAGATGATTCACTAAGGCACATGTAATGATGGCTACAAAATTAAGATTGTTTAATACAAAATGATATCATAAATAGATTTGTGAAACTCTTCTTGGTATGTTCTTTTGGTCATCTTTGAATTGGCATTTGCTTCCTGTGTTTGGACTTCTGAAGTTTTGAATGTCTGGCGAGAAATTCCTTTCAGCAGTGACCTCCTCAGCTCATCCTTCACTTAAATAATTACTCAGAATCTTCTCTGCCTGTGTCTGAGGAGGTGAAGCGGCTCACTGAACTGCAGCACTCCTATCAGAGAGATGGAAGGAGAACCACTGCAGGGTAGTGCTTGAGATTTCGACCGTGCAAGGCTCTCAATGTGGTGAAGACTGGCCACCTGGCTGACCTGCCTGGTAAATGCCAGAAGGGCCAATCTAGTTAGTGGGCCTTGAAAGCCACCACCAGCAAAGTAAAACACAAATTATGGTTAAATAATTGGCCTTGCGGGGTATTAGATGATGGAATTTGTCATTATTTGTGGGCTGTCACAAATCCTACAATAGGCTGCTGTAAAATGTGTGCTGCGGTTAGCACCATCATCACGTCCTCCGATAAAAACAAACAAAAAAAAAAAACGATCTCACAGCAATTAAGATTGCGTTGCATTTCATATGAAAGGGCTGAGAAGCAGAAAGGTAGAGCAGAAAAATAATTGCTTGGAAAGAAAAATTCATCTTAGGCCAGTGCTGCAAAATATTTCGAGATTATACAATTACTGATAAGTAATGTATTTATTGGAAATATTACTGCAGCCTTCAATCTTGCTAGCTTCCGCTGTAGTAATTGCAATAGCAAGCTTTCTCCCTCAAGAATGGATTAAAAATAACAAAGGATTAAAATTAGTTAATAGTGACTTAAAAACACTCTCCCCTTGCACAATCCAAAGTAACCTGTTAAATGCATGATACTTCAACGGCTTGAAGAAGATGTCGGGCTTTTCAAAACATTAGATTCAAAAATGAATATGTTTCCTTTGTAAAGCCCTCTCATGTTCACAATGCAGCAGAGATAGCTTTTGCTTTTCTAATTTTTATTTCAATTACCGCAAATAGATATTGGAAACGAATATTTTGTGATTTATTCACTAATTGATATCAATCATGTGAAAAGTGAAAGTCTTATTCAATTAAATTAAAGCTAAAGGAATTAATATTAAAATTGCGTATTTGGTGCAGTGTATGCTTTCTTTCGATAAAATATTGACATAATGTCTAGCAAGTCAGACAGAAGCATTAGGCACTAATTTGTTTTAATGACAGCAAACAAATGTCGGGCAGCCCTCAATGCCTGGTTCCTGGTCTGATTCCTGTCTGTGTGGAGTGTGCATGTTCACCCTCCCTATCTCCATGGGGTTTCCTACAAGTTCTCCAACCAACTGACCAACTGGCCACTTAAAAGTGACCACAGGGGAGAGTGAATAGCTGTATGTCTCAGTCCAGGGTGTACCCTGCTTCTTGCAAACTGGCAGCTGGAATTGGTCGCGGCCCCACCAGCATAACAGACAATGAATGAAGGAAAATTAGACTGTGCTGTCTGAAGTAATTCAAAGAAAATGGCATGGATTTTTTGGGAAAAAAACCTGGATTATCAATCATTGTGATCATGCCATATTCATGATGATAAACAATAACCCGAATGTCTCTAATTAGATTGAATCTGTTGTTTGTAGACTGTTTTATTTCTTTTCAGAGGTTTCTCCAGCTGACATGATTAGTGTTTAAAGGAGGTCTGTGTGCTGTCGACTTTCATTTGATTTACCCCTGCAAGCAAATTTTGTCAATCTTTTTAGTTATGGTGCTTTTGGATTTGTTATTTTCGTTGATATTCTGTTGCTCAAGGTGTGTGTGTGTCAGGTGAAAATTGCCATCACTGGATATTGTCCCTTCACCAAACAATCTCCTGTGCCAACAAGCATGAATATATTATTCGAGATGCTGAGAAGAGATGGAGCAATAATCTCTCAATGAAGGTAAGATAAACCGAGAAGCCGTCACACTTACTGTGTTGACACAATGACTTGACTGTAATTTTACATCGTTGGTGAAATGTAAGCTCACAAAGCCACACAAGAGTTGTTTTTCTCGAATGAGGAATTGAACAAATTCAAAACTACTTGCTTTTTCCTCGCTTTTTTAGTTCCAGTAACTCGATCCATAGATGAATCAACCAGCTCTGAGCTGCGGATATCTCTGCAGGCAACATGAAATATGATACATGGAGATGGACAGCGGGGTTTGACCCTCACTAAAGCCATGCCATCAGCTTGTTTTCTAAAGAAGCACAGTAATACGAGAGGAACATGACAGCATTGTTCTGAACCGAGCCCTTGACCAAGAACGCGGGCATATGGTGGTTGACTGTACTGTTTAGGAAACGTGTTATATAACTGCCATCCAGAGACAAGGTTATATAGACGTGGAGCAGTTTATAAATGCAACAGATGATGAAATTAAAGGAGAGTCCTTGAACCTGATTTATAATCTGGGGATCAGGAGCTCTACCCTTGAAACAAGCCTCTTTTTTTTTTTTTTTTTGCGAGTCACATAAAGTTTCAACCATGGTCTGAAATGAGTCCCGGCGTAGTTAAACCACTCCCGTAAAATTTCATTCTCAGCGGGTTGCACTTATTGCAATTTATTTTATCAGTCATGTTTAAAGTCCAAAGCTCTAAGCCAAAAGAGACAAGTTTTTTCGCTCAATCGTTGTTTGAGCGGGTGTCAAAGAAGAAAGTTTTATGTGACAAATGGTGGTTGCGCGGCCTTCTTTTTCTTATTTCCTCTTCCCTGTAAGTGGAAGTGTTGTAGCAAAGCTATGTGTACTGTTTTTGTATACCTTCCTGGACTAATTTGCATTAACTTGGCCAGAGTTATAGACCACAGTGAAATGCAGGCAGTAATTGACAACAGGTACCTTGTGGTTCCTCAGAGAGGAATTTAATTTGCATTTTGTCTGTAGCTATCATTTGAACATTTCACAGATATTGTGAACAATATTTTTATTATCTTTGTGAAATGAAACTGTTCAGGACCGATGATCTGGATGCAATGAGGCAAAAAGTCATTTGATAGCATATGATCGATGGAACAATGGAATATAAATAAGGCCCATCTGTCTTTTTTTTCCCTTGCCTTTTGTGTTTCAGAGGTAGCCACATTAAGAACTAAATTGCCTCAGTGGGGTTTTTCTTCCCAAACTAAAGGGGACGAATCTTCAGCACTGATGGCCTCTTTTGCGTTTGAAAATGGTAATGTTTAAGATTGCCACAGTAAAACTTCAGCGGTATCGATGAATAAAATATAGGAAATACACAAGCAATGGTACTCTTATTTGTTGTAGAAGAGGGTGAGCCTCAACAGATATTTGTTCAGTCCAATGAGGAAGGTGACAATTTTTTTTTGCAGGTTCAGCATCTACTTAAACGCCAAAGTGTGCATTGCATTCTATGTTATTGGAATATTATAGGCAGAGCTTTATAAAAGCATAATATCAATATATTAATGCTTAGACTTAATAAATTTAGCTCTTGATGTATTTCATGACAAATTGAAATCCGAATGATGTGCCTTGGGCATTTGCATGGGTATATACATATGTGTGTGCACTACAGTGTGCAAAAATCCATTTACAGTCAGCAGATCTGCTTAGTGCAATGTTGATATTTGAAGCATATGTGGTCTGTCCAAGTAAGAGGGGGAATCCAGAACAGCTCTGTGATTTAATTCTGTGCCGGGTGCTTGGCTACTCAGTGGAGCATACTATAATTTCCAGGCGATTATATGATCCACAGCCTCCCTTAAAAATCAATGTAACTTTCCAAATTGCATGGAAATCTCAGTGTTAAAGCAGATTGTCAAATGCCTCGTTGCCCCGATGCACTGCAGTTCATTGCATACCTGAGTAATCTGTCTGGATTTGTTAGGCAGACGATGTAAATAAACATCAATGCAGAACAAAGGATGAGCTGAAACCACAGAAATTGTTTACTTGATTTCCACCATTTTTTTTAAAGATGGCCTCAGTTTTGAATACAGCAACCATGAAAGGCAAATTTGTTTTATTTTTTCTGTTCACTTATCTTTGAAATTTGTTTTTGTAATTTTGAGACCATGAGAGGCAAGGCTGATTTTTAAGAATAATATATATTATAAAAAACAATTTCATTATTCCAAGTTAGTTTTTCTTTCCCCATGCATACACTGTGAGCACAAATTGAATATGTTAGATCTCAGATGATTAAAAGTGCAAAACAATACGACGAGAGCAGTCGTTAAGCAGTTGGATTATCAGTTCCTACTGAGCTACAGACTGTGTGACTGGTTAGTTTTAATCTACTGGTGATGTATTGCTGCAAAAGCAAACCTGCTTGGTGCTCTTCTCATCTGACAGTTGTTTTTTTTTGTTACAGTTGATTAACACACTCAAGAGAGAAAATATTGAATAACAAAAAAACACTGAGAAAATAATCAGCCAGATATCACAAGTGTGTGACAGCCTCCATTATCGAGGCCCCAATAATGAGGATACAAATAAACTTCAGATATAATAAGTTTTTGCTGAAACCTAATCCTGTTGGCCCAACTCTTATAACTCAGAGTCATGACCAAATGTACTTTTCGAATTATTATTTGAGATTCACACAGACTGGTCAGCACCTGAAGACTCTCTGGACCTCTGGAGGCCCAGGAGCTGATATGACGTGGCAAAACTGTCTAGGTATTTGTGGCTCCCGACCCTAAGCCAACATGAAAAGCATCGTTTGGCTGTCTGGTATTGATTAAAAGTTCCTACCTTGACAAGGACGCAGCTGGGGTCTGATTTTCTCTTTTCTCCTGATGACATCCCCGCTACCAACCACAAACACACTGAGCCAAAGGATGCAGAGAATCCAGGTCAATCTCCTATTATCCTATTGGTTGATATTTAGAAAATGATCGCTTTTTAGATAACAAACAAGCATTTTGTTCCATCAAGAGTTAGTGGCTGCTGATTAAGACCTTACACAATATCCCAGCAAGATTACTATCAAACTTCAATGCAGTGCTATTTTGTGACAAGGCAGTCAGCCAAAAATCCATGTGCAGGGCATGTATGTATGGAAAAGATCAAACATATTCTAATCACAAAAAAGATCAATGTGTCCAAAGCTTAATCAAACAACCCCAGCAAGCGAATCTCCAACTGTGACTTACAAGATATAACAGACTTTGTTCTACTTGCCACTTTAAGCAAATTGTTGCCTAAAGGTTCCGTACAACTTCTCTAACAAGTCTAAACTTCACGGGGGAAAAAAAATGCAAGGAAAGAGGACAGAAACAAACACAGATATAAAGAAGCAAGTTGAAAAATATACTTGAGAAGTGAAGAACTCGGCACTGTGTCCCAGCAAAGCTTGACCATGGAGAATGAGTGGCTCTCGAATATTCTTTTCTTTAGAACTGTTTCCCACTCCACTATGAGCTCTCTCCCTTACTTCAAGAAATATGGCAAAGTCTAGGCCAGAGGCCTGTGTTACAGACACAATCAAATCAAACAAATGATTGAACCCTTGAGAGGAAAGAAAGTTGGACAGAAGAGTCTTGCAAAAAACCAATGCCAAGGGGGCTGGGATCGGAGGCAAAACAATGAATTCAGTCAGAAAAAGAAAGCCAATCTTTCTCTGTTGAAATGGTAGAGAAGAACTTAAGGGACGAAAACTCAGTGGTGGACCACGACAAGTCTCTCTCCACAAATTTTTATCAGTAAATAATGCAAGCTAGTACAAAGGTGGAAATGACCGGGATCTCCACACATGGGATAACATGGTTTTGATTTATTAGGCTGCTGGTCAAACTAAGTGTGTAATATTCTTACCTATTGACAAAATAACCAAGCCCTAAACTCCTGCGTCGAATTAGACTTAAATGTATCACCAAGACGTCATGAGATTAATATAACTGTTCCTTTTTGGGGTAGAGGGTCTCCACTTATATCGCACTTTCACACCTTACTGTTTCAAAATGCTTTACACTGGATTGCATTCACCCACTCACATGCCCATGGTGGCAAAATTTGCTATGCAAGACACTAAACAGATCATCCAGACCAACTTGCAGTTCAGTGCCTTGACTACGGAAACCTCAAAATGAAGAAAGGAGGAGCCAGGAATCAAACTGCCACTGGCGGGACAGACGCTCTACAAACTGAGCCACAGCCACGCCAGGGGTTGTAGGTGTTTGGTCATCTCAGTGCGTGGTTTTAAAGCTAACGGCTGCCCAACTCGAACCAATGAGGCAATCAGACTGGATCATTCTCGGGAACTGTTCCTTTGGCCCAATCAGGACATGCATGTGAAGGAACAACTACTTTTCTCTGTTTTTCAGTTCACAAGCAGGTTGATACCTCCATGTGCACTGACTTCACCTCAGTCAAAGATATTTTGTCCTTCGGGAAGAACTCATTGTAGTTTTGAGGAGTAGAATTATTGTTTAAAGCTGTTCTTTGATAACATTGTCTTTAGAAAAATTCAGGGTTATTTTTCACATCGTATAAAATACATGTGTTGATACTGTTAGAATTTATTGGATAAACATATTTTGGGCCAAGAAAATATTGTGATATGAGTTACAAGTTGTGCAACACTGTGTTTTAAAGAGAGGTTTGACCATCAATTCTCCCATTGCAAAGATTTTATTAACTTTCTTCAGTTCAGCTTTATTCTCGCCAGTATTTGAAAAAAACAAAAAAAAAAGTCAAGTCACTTTTCATTATATGCAGGTCCAAGGATGCTCCAGTTGTTAACTTTTCCAAGTCAGCAAGCACTTGGTGAGAGTGGTGAGGAGAAACTGTTTTGAACAGAAAGATAGCTGGAGCAGGAAAAAGAATAACATAAAAACAGCACCCTCTAAGATAATGATGAGAAATATGTTTTCACAACTTTGAACTTCAACTTAACGCCTGCTTTCAACTGAAATATTTGCTTGTATCAACCATTTCTCAACCCTTGCTTTGAATGTATACTGTCCTGCAAATCATCTTTGTCCAGCAAAATACCCAGTGATTTGTTTAACAGCCAAATAATGTTATCACATTCCTTTCCATCACTATATAATACAGTGTAAGATGCTGTGTTGATTTAGGTGATAGCCCTGTGACATTAATTTCACTTAAAAATTGCTATTTAAACTCTGACAAGGGAGTGCTACCAAATAGATAGATAGAATCAAATTCATCAATCCTTGATTGCATAAAAAATGTACATATTGTCTTCGAAGAAAACCATTTTGAAGTCAGACTTAAATCATGGTTATGGCAGACGCTTCCAGTTTAAACAGGGCCACATACAGAGACATACAACCATTCACTCTCCCATTGACAGGATTTATTCACCATACAGGATCTACCAATTCCCATTCACAAAAGATGTGACTTATTGACTGAAACCAACACAAATGGACACTTTGAATTATCGTATACTGTGGAATTACCCTGTCAGAGAGCTCTTATCTTACAAACTAATAGGATGAGTTTTCCATGGTCATACATTTGCTTAATATTTTGTTGACACCCTTTGCACAAAATGTGATCAAACTTGTTACTTGCATTGGATTACATGTCTCGCTTCAGGCAATGGTAGTGGTAATAGTGATATTGAAAAACATCACAACATTGATATTAGCCAGCCAGAGCCCCCTCTGTGCTTTATTTCATCCAAGTAAAATAGTATGCTGATGGACATAATCTAATTTTGAGCTAAAAAAAAAAATCCCTTCTGGCTCCGACTTTCCATGGCTGATATGTGTTTCTTGATATTGATGATTCTCTAAAGGCACGCTTGGCCTTTCAAACGTGTGGATGAGAAATGTTTTCATTTTTTACAAAGACATTTTTTTTAAACATATGTGATACGAGGCTAACAATTTACTTCCTTGAAAAGTGGTTGATGGTCTGCAAACTAGCCAGAGCTTCAATAAGCATTGCCACTGTTATTTTTTTTCCTGCTCAACATAAAAGTTACTTGCGGACCCAGTGAGGATTAACTGGCATGAGAAAATAACTTCCTGTGAAATGTATAAGCTGTAACATCTAACACCCCATTTACTTTACACCCCTCAGTCTTGTGGAAATGATCAAAGCGCCTTCTGGTTTCTATTCCCCTCCTGCTGGAACAACACATTTCTCGTCACCTTCATAAATCAATAAAAGCACCAAAGGAAAATTTGAGGAAAGAGTCAGTAGTGCATTATCCCTCTTGAATTTAATGACAAATGAGAGACACTTTGGAAAACATCCAAGCTTTTAATGATATTGCAGTGAAACATTGCACTCTTGAGAAGTGCAAAATTGTCTTGACACCAAAAATGGCAGCTACTATTGGGATTAGGTTGACACCGAACTGACTGTCTTCAATGTAGAAACATATTCAGTTTCCAAAATCATTTATCCAAATGTTCGACACTTGGGACATAACTAAGATTCTTGAATTTTGGAAAAAAAAAAAAAAAAAAAAAATTTAGATATTTTGTATACTATATATCTGCAGTGAATTTGTGTTTCATCTTGTCTTTCATCAGCGAAGGGAAAAGGCACTCCTCTTAAATGGGTTGGCCATTTGTCAGACAGGGTTTGGTCTCAGGAGTTAGTAAATTCCTGATTCTAATGATCGCACTGTATTCTCAGCTGCACAATGCATATGGTCCTATTTTTCTTTCATGATACTGAGCGCACATAAAAGGATATTCAAATTGCAGCATATATATTTCAAGAGAGGTGAAAAGAAACTGAATTTATGTAGCTTCACTGAATATTGCCTTTTCAAGTGCTACACTAGTCTGACATGCAGGATAAGGTTCCCCTTGATGTAAACACATTTATGAAAATAAATAATAGGATTTCCTGCAGCCCACAAGCTTAATATCTTTCTGGAACACTGTGCAATGCTACCTAACAATGTTTTATCTGTCATTTAATTTACATGTTACCTTTCTAATCAGTGACACAGCTGTAAGAAAATGGAGTCAAACAAAGACTTGCATTAGTTTATAATCTATTCTGTCTTCATGGACTCCAGACAAGCTCCATACAGATCAGCTAATTGTGTTTGCTTGATTAAGTTTTGTCTCCCTGTCTCACCATCTATTCTATATTTTTCCAAAGATATTTAATTTCATTAAACATAAAAAAGCAAACCGGGATAATAAAGAGCACTGCCTTTAATATGTGCAGACAATTCTATTTCCATTGGTCCAAATCAGTGTCAGTCTGATTGATCAGCATTCAGAATATCCTTAGGCTGTCTCATTTCCTGTTGGATGGCTTATATAATGAGATCTGGAAGGAGGTCTGCTTCTTCTTTCTCCTGCATCTGTTGTGAAGAATACAGACAGCTTTGGGTAGAACAAGTGTCTGTCATGCCACTGGCATTGCAACCTAGTGGCTTTCAGCTTGAACTCAACATTCCACCTGAAAGTTGAAGGTGATTAATCCGGTTATTTTGTGAAAGACAATGGGCGTGTGGTCCGATGGGCATAGTGCTGCTACTAATACTTTCATGACCGTGAGCTCCCTTAAAAACTTAATGCAAATTATGAGAGATTTTGCATTTGTCAGCAGCAGTCATATCAGAAGAATTATATTTTTCTTTGTACCAAAAATTAAAAAAACAGCATATTAGAGGCATCAGCCCATCTGTTTTCAAATGCCCAGTCACCAAGTATATCGGAAATGTTTTACATGCTGAATTGCGTAACAAATGTTTTTATCTTCATTGTTTCTTTGAAATATGTATTTTTGTATATGTGGGTATAATGTCCTTAAGTGTCGAGTGAGGAACCTTAAATAAAATGTATTATCATCATTACAAAATGTTTTTTATCGCCGTCCATTATTAATTTAACCTCAAATGCACTTCACTCAAAATTATGATTAGTTTTGAGGACTTTCAAGTTAAAACTAGAGGCTATTATAGATATTATTTTGGGCTCACTTATGCACGTGACTTGAAAGTAATTACAACTGCGCAAAACTCTAATACCCGACCTCACTATTTTATCTGTGGGGCAAAACCTAGAATCTATTCCAGATGATCTCAACCGGGACATATTTTATGTATTTTTTTCTACAATCTCCTGTGATGCAAATGCAAAATTTGCATCATAAGTCATAATGTACATGCATGCATGCAAAGAGCACAGGACATATCGGAACTGATCTCGTCCATTTGCACCAATTAGTTCCACAGTCCACACATGTCAGGTTCGTTTTTACTAGTTATTTGAGGTCTGTCTACTGTGTCGACACTCTAAGAAATGAAATTTGTCATTGTTATAGAATCTCCTCTGGCAGAGAGCCTGAATTTCACAGAACCTTTCCAGAGACAGATTTATGTTGCCCACGATTTAACACGTTATAGATATGAAAAGTGAACATAGTCACAAATCCCTGCCTGTTTCTCTCAAACCCCCAAATCTGTGCTGTAAAAGGAAACATGGATAAAGCGGCAGCACACACTGGTTCAGAGCCTGTACTGTTGGGCTCCCTGAGTGGATTAGCTGAGTTTATCAGCACCAGCACACCCTGGCACTCATCACATGCACACTTCTTTGGAGACGTGGCTGCAGCAAGTACGGAGTTCCTGGCCTTGGTCAATGATGGTCTGTAGAGTATGTGCAGCAACTGAATATCCTGAAACAGTTTCAGTCAATGTATTCATGGTAAAATGTTTATTTACTGTATTCTGTGGTGGACACTGAGGGGCGTGGCCTCTCACCCCAAGGGACGGGTTGCTGGGGGGCGTGGCTTAAGCCAGGGGTATATAAGCGCCCCGGAAGTGGACTGTCGTGGTTGTTGTATAATGGTATGGTTGTGCTCATGATTAAAGATAAGCTCATCTAAGACCCCAAAACTCTGTCAGAGTCACATTGGGGACTCTGACATGATGTGGCCTCAGAGATATCTGAAGCTAGTCCACCACTCACACGGCCCACGGAACCTGGCCAACGCGCGCAGGTAACTGCACGACGTCATCCTCAAAGACCAGTGGTTGCCCTGCCAGCACTTCAATGGGGGCGCAACCTGCTGCGTTCAGACTAAGCAAAGTTGGCCGGACGCCATGTCAGGGGACCAAGAAGAGTGCAGAGCTCCCTCTTCGCAGCGAGAAGAAGCAGGCCGTCCGCAAGCCCAAGGAGATGTGCGATTCCACCTTGGCTGTTCCGCAACCATTGTGTCAGGCTGATCAGGCCTCCCGTGAAGCACTCGTTTGGTTCCAAGGTTCCTTCTGTTCAGGGTGGGCTGTGTGGTGGACACTGAGGGGCGTGGCCTCTCATCTCACAGGATGAGGGGCTGGGGGGCGTGGCTTAAGCCGGGGGGTATATATCCGCCATGGAAGTGCACTGTCGTGGTTGTTGTATAGTCGTATGGTGGTGCTCATGATTGAAGATAAGCTCATCCGAGCCTCCAAGGCTCCGTCATCGATTATTCCTCACCAAGCCGAATACTTTGTCAACACCCTGGTGAATATCTATGTAAAATGATACATTGTTTTTTTCTCTTGAATTTAACAAAAGTCAAACAAGTTTTTTAATTATGGGGATGGCTGTTGAATATTCAGTAGTCCTGCACATATTAAAAGCCTTACCCTTGGACTGTTGAACAGACTACCTTTCATACAAAGGGATTCCTCAGTTAACTTAAATTGCCTTTTAGATGGATTAAACACAGAGGGGTAAACAATCCCACAAACCCTTGAGTGACAAACTCAGATAATCGGAAGCTAACAGACAAACCTCAGCTAGATGTAGGGTTTTGGTATTAACTGTGAAGTCTGAATGGATGAGGAGTTAAACAGATTTTGTAAGGTGATGAAAGACAGACAATAAACAGATTCCCCACCAAGTTGCATTACAATAAAGAAATAAACTCAAGAGGCAATAAAGGTTTTATGAGATATAGACTGGGTATTCCTTATAAGTTATTGTATTGGACATATAAGAAAGAAATGTCACTTGAAAAAAAGATTAAATCAAGCTGAACACAGAGGCTGTTCTCCAGTTAAGATAGCTAATAGCAGGTTTTGTTTGCACAGACAACCCTGTCTAATAGGATATAATTCGTGAAATTTCAAGATTTGTTGATGAATGGTAAATCAGGAGGGAATTTCTAAAAAGAAAAAAAAAACAATCTAGTGTTGCTAGACTGAATGACTGAATGCATCGCCTTCTCGCCAATCAAAGCAGGGATGGACTTTCCTGAACCATCCTGGAAAATGTTTGGCCAGGCCTTTGTGCTCATGTGGTAAACAATGAGAAAGTTTTCATTCAAAAAAAAAAAAAACCATAATGAGTTCCTTGCTTATAATAAAGTAGCTTTGTTCACTAACCTTGGCCATGGAGGTCTAGAAAATCCAAATCTACTATTGTGATCTGTTGGCTTGCTTAGTTGGAAGGTTTTCATTTCAAGGTTTTCTGGCAAAAAGTTCTTCGAATAAGTAAATCTATGCTCTAATAACAGCTTTATGTTCTGTCCAACTGAAAATTCAGTTACAGAGGGCTGGAAGTGCTTTTTTTCTTAGAAAAATTATTTTTTAGTGGAACATATCGTGGATTTTCTATTCACGACGGGTCTTCTATTCAAATAGAATTTACACAACGAATGAACAACAGTCCTCAAAATCATCTGTAGTCTGTCCTCTGCAGAAAACTGTAACTTGGGTTATTTCATGTACACCCCTTAAATCAAACTTTAGGATTTTAACAGGGCCCATCTGGTTCCTGTCATAAAATAACTTTTGGTCAATGTCTTTGCCTCAAATTAAAAAAAATAAAAAAAAAAAATTTAAAGTAAGATTTGGTATAACTGAAAAAAATAAAAAAATAAGAAAGCCTTGTGGACAATATAATTTGAACAATAATATGTCAACCATCTTTGAATGTGGTGTTAAAGAGCAAACTGTTAACCACGCATAGAAATTATTAACCATCAAAGGTATATACAGTAAGATGGCCAGTTAATCTATATTTCTAATTCAGGCCACAACAATGAATCATAAATCATTTTTGTACTGACTCCAAAATGCAAGACTAAGCAGGAGCAGAGTTGAAAAAAATAAAAACCACAGAGCTTGATGTTATCAGCCACAGTAAAGCTGGGTTAAAGCCTGACTTTGGTTATTAAAGCTTCCTGAAAGTCCCCCAGAGCTGAGTTAGTCTTTACAATACAACTCCTCTGACGTTGTGCTCATATCTAATTATCTATGGCTTATAATATGCATAATCAGCTTTTATGATAAATTGACCTGTGCCCGAGAAAAAAGTCAATATTCTTATCTCTCGGTTGCAGTTGAGATGTAGATTAAAATCGTAAATTTCTCCATGCTTTTTTTTCGATTCGAGGGCTCAGAGAACCATTGTTCTGCAGTAACTATCATCAAACATTCCAAGCATGGCTGATCAGGATTACAGTATGTCTGTACCTGTCATGGATTTATATCTGCAAGATAATGTTTTTTTTTTTTGTTTGTTTGTTTGTTTTTTCCTTTCTGTTTCTTCAGTGAACCCACATGAACATGGAGCTGCTGCCGGAGTTATTCCCCTGGCATGTTTTTTTCTTCATTTCTGTAAGCCTGTTACAAGTGGGAGGACACTGCAAGTGCAAAAGATTTAATTTATACTGTAACATGGAGAGGCTGCAATGTTCAGAGAAATATATCCATGTCGTTAGCTAAGGTCTTCTCTGTATTTAGATGGAAGGGGTCACCTTTCATAAGCCCTTGCTAAGAAAGTATTTGTATATTGTATAGGAACAAAAGTAAAAGCTAAAAGCATCCAAAGAATGCCATTATTTGAAAACCACACAGTCTAATGAGACCTGGTGCCTTCATTTTCCATGTATCCATGGCTTGAAGCTTTAGTGTTTTGCAGTTTAGAGAGATTTATAAATAGCAATGAACACATAGAAAGAAAAGAAAAAACTGCCCTTTTTTCCCTTTATACGAGGTGTCAACGCTATAAAAAGTTCCTGGTTTGAGTTCAACAATAGAGGGTCCGGCCGAATGGCTTTTTGAGTTCATACAAGCTTCCAGCAAACTCAGTCATGTAGTTGAATACATGCAAAGACCTTTCAATTACTTATACTGCAAATACTCTTTATGAAACTGGATTGGATATAACGGGGTATTTATATTTGTTATTTGTTATTCATTAACATAATTATCAGTACGATGCTGTTGTAACAGTCACTATGAAATACTTACAGCTGCCTTACTCTAGATTACCATATTAGAAACAATACTACTTGACTTTATTTAAAGAACTCAGGCACTGATATCTACATACACATTGACAGGTTTTATACAGGGAGAGTGACTATTCTCGTTGTATTAGCACCTAAGTGTTTTGCAATGACCTGCATAAAGCTGTTATGCGACAAATAAATATGTTAATTTCACGCTGCAAATATGCATACTTTAATATAAAGTGCCTCTGTGAATTATCCTCACTTAAAAACTCCAAAGTGAATATGCAGTAGTTTTCTACTAAACGCTGTAAATTCAAACCGATAGAATTTTGAGCGAAAACGCACAAAAAAAACTAGTGTGTTTAACAGTAGAGCAGTTTTTTGGTTTCCTTTAAAACAAGTGAAGGAAGATATTTTGAAACTCAAAGAACACATTTGAAAATATATAAAAATGCAGAGATATTTTTCCAAAAGTTTGATGTATATAGTGGACTATAAAAGACATCATTACAACTATATCCTCAGCATAAATGCACCATGTGCACATTAGGTTGAGCCCTGTGTACTTTTGCATTTAATGCTGGTTTGGAATTATAACCATAATATATATAGATATAGATCTGATTCCAAAATATTGAGTCGAATGGATAGAATGTTTTTGGTGATTTGACTGAGCAATTCCTCGGTATTGCGTAACTACTCAGCTGAATGTGATCATACCTAAAATACATAGAAAACGCACTTCTACCATGTAATAAAACACTTTCCCCTGAGAGGAGCAGACACATGTGAAGTAGATTACGTCCCCTCTTTACCCCTCCTTTTGCCAGCCCCTCTTTCCACTGCAAAGAAAGAAATCATTCAGTGTCAGCTCTCTCTCCAAACATCCCCCTCCCATCCAAAGGCAGACAGGGGAACAGGCAACCACACACTCCAGCCAAAACCGTAATTGTGTGCGCCTTCCTTTTTTTTTTTTTTTTTACTGCCGAGATGAAGAAGCAGAGTTGGTTTTTGTTCTCTGAGCTTATGAACGGTAGTCCTGAACCCTCTGGGTGGTTTTGACTGACAAAGTGGAGGTGGCAGACTTTACCTGTGAGTTTGGTAAGTGTGTTTTCATGGCTTTTAAAACTTTTGGTCTGAATCCGACAAAAGGCTTTGTCTTCATCTATCCTGCTGGTCAAAAATATTTGGTATTTTCTGCCAGCACTTAAAATGTTATGGCCTCATCATGTATACTTGAATAAATTATTGGAAAAGACATTGATTCATGTGGCTTTTAAAGTGAACAGATTAGGAAGGGAGGGGGGGATGTGTCTTGCTGGCTGAGTGCACTATATTATACACTATAAAGGTGCACTATAGTCTAAGCCAACGATGGAAGCAAGATACTGAACCTGTGAGGCCTCATCAAGCTGAGTTTCTTTATGGCCAAAGACCATGTTGTCATGACAACCCCGAAGCGCCCGAGCTTCGTGACACCTGTGACGAACACCTGGTTGGACCTTGAGTTGCAAACCACGACAACAGAAGGACGTCGTCTAGCATGAAGATCAACATTTACATGTCTGGAATACAAATTACTATTGAGTCGCCACATGATATGATCCAAAAATCTGCTTTGGGCAGATTGAGAAAAGTAATATTTCATTTCATTGTTTTTTCACTCCAAGCAATATGTTGTGAAAATCTCTTCCCAGCCAGTTACCTTTACCACTGTCCGTGTAGATATTGACAGGGTATTTCAACAAGTATTCCATCACCAGGAAGGTACAACTCTAGCCGTGGGTTCAATGAAAGACTACCTCGGCACCCAAACAACTCGAATTTTGCTCTAAATTGAGCAATCAAATGTTATCAAAAATCAGTGCCAAAGCTGGCATGTTCAAATACTTCGTCCCATCCACAGTCATTCAGAGCGTTTATCCTTCACTCAACAAATCAATGAAGATCCTCTATTATTTAATGATTACAAACAACATTGATTAAGAACTCAATCCTGAAAAATGGGTGTTCCTAGTTCATGGCAAACTGCCTTTCCTCTGCAGACAAGTTTTGGCTATTTTAGGACAAAATAAAAGTCAGCTTCTAATAGCCACTTCCCAGTGACAGTACTTTGGCTGGAAAAGCAGAGAGGTCACTGAGGGCCAGGCAGAGTCTAATACAAACACTGTTTCCACTCAACCATGGAGCGCCAGAGTGGAAATTGTTCAGACATTTTCCCAAAGACAAAGGCAGCTACCCCTGCCAATCTACAATGGAGAGAGTAGCTCGTGTGTATCTAGTTAGAGGCCCTTTTGTGAGACTGAATTAATGTCATTGAATGTCCTTTGACTTGTGGCTTTTATTGCCGGGATGATAATTGAGGACAGCCACAATGCAGTTACACTTTGGGAAGAATTAAATGTCCATTTGTCTGCACTCTGTCATTACTGTGGATATGCTGTTTCTCTGTGCCTTGAGGGTTCCATTTATCAATCCAAATAAGTGCAATAAAAGTTCAGAGTATTAAAGAGTTTGGAAATGCCGTGCTGCAGGTCTTCTACAAAAGGGGTGTAAATGCTTTTAAAGACGGAAATACGTATGAAGATCGGGCCTCACCAGCATGATTCAATAACAATATTATTCTGTTAAACAATGTCTTGAGTTTTCACAAGATCTATGTTTATCTAAAGGTACTGAAATTAAAGCTTTGTCAATTGAATTTTATGGGCAGAATACCTAACCACTTGGTGGTTTGTGTATATACACAACATGTTTGTAACTGGGGTAAATATAAAAACAAACAGTCAATACTTGAATTACAGGTATATCACTTGTTTATAATCCAGTATAATTCAGGCACTGTTCTTAACATCTGTGACTTTATGGAGCACAGCTTATAAGTGCTCACAAGGAAGTACTATGTATTTGACACTGTGCAAATAATAATGATTGATGAATAATGAAAGGCTTAATGATATAAATGTATTGTCATCATGGTCATTGTAACAGGGCAGTGATGTCAGTCTTTCACAACACGCATCAATCAAATTATTTCCCCAACGCGGCTACTCGAGTGGGCTACATTTTGTAACTCCTTGCAGTCTGACTTTAGATTTATTATACTTTTTACAGCAGCTGTATCCTATTTGTGCTCACCATTTAGAGTAATCAAGAACTGAAGTGGGCCATAACGCAAGCAATCTTGGTGTGAATCAACAATTTTTTATTATTTTTCAAACAAAATGGTTAGCTGGAATCTACCAACTTCCGCTTTGGCTAAGCTAAAATAGTTCCAACATTGCTGTAAAAGTAAACCGAGTTGCAGTTGATCTCAAATTTGCCTCGACAGCAATGAGAGATCTGCACAACCATTCCCTGACAGGCCTGTTTCTTTTTTTATGTGTATCCAGATGGAAAGGGTAGAAATATAGAAAGAAAAAAAATAATACTTAAGATCAGAAAAAACATATCTATATATATGGCTGTCCGGACATGCAGAGGGTTGGCCAGTTTGGGACCAAAAAGACAGTATTTGCTTCTTGATAAAGTCACACAACGAGTTAAAAAATTTTAAAAATTAAAAAAGCACAAAGACATTGAACTCTCGATTCTCACGTTACTTTCTTTTAGTTGCCAAAAGCAACACGAGCAGTTTTACAAAGAGCTTTGTCAGTTTTTACAGCCTCGCTATGACCCAACCTGGCATCTGCTGAATCAAACTCCAACCACAAAATTTTAGGCCCTCCCTCTCCAGACAGAACCAGAGTAGGAACAACACACGTTCTTTTACACTAGTGGTTTTGAAAAGCAGTCATAAAATTCCAAGGAAAGCCACAGTTTTAATACAGACCTCCTTCCGACGCTCAAAGCAGGACTAGATAAATGCAAAATGAGAGAGTTCTCCCAACATCAAAATAACTTCACTGGTTGTTCTTTGATATAGAAAACTGCAGTGTGTTACATGAAAGGATGATTAGAAACATGATGGAATAATGTATATTCAGGTACAGTATGAATTGATAATTCTTAAATGCAATATTAAGAGTATCATATTAATGAGTAGTACCAAAGACTAAAAATATGCCTCGTCGTATTCATTTTATGGTTCTGTGATTTGGAAATATACAGAGGAAAGATCATGAAATGTGTGTTTGTCTTTGAAAGATGACTTTTCTCTTGGCATGATAACTATCGGCAAAGTGTAATTATAAAGTATGAAGATATGTGGAATGTGGATGGGAAGTACCATCGTCCATCGTGAAACTGCAGTGAGTGGGTCTTTTAATTCACAGCTCAATCTAGTAAAATGTGTTTAATAGCCCAATAAGCAGAGTAGAAAAGTGCTATGTAGAAGGGTGATAGTGGACGAGGAGGGTCCGTACTTGTTATTCTCCCAGTGCTCTGAGCCGATGCAGAAATATTGACTTTTTGAAGATTTTTTGAGACATACATTTCTGATCAAAACAAATGTGTTTTCAAAGAAATTATGCCAAGAGATTTATATTTATTTGAGGGTATGTGTGTTCTAATATGGTGTGTGTTTATTGCATTGTGCTGTAATGAAAACTACAATAGCTATATATGAATGGATTGATGACAGTGCACAAATTCTTGCTTTGAGCCAAAACATTTTTCTACCTATCTTTTCTCACAATACCAATCAATAGCATTGTTTAATGACACTTTTATAGCACTGAATAAAATTCAATGCCCTCATTTCAATTTAATCTCTTTTTTTTTACCAAAATAAATTTTGCGTTACCATTAGACATATTTGAACAACATTGATCCTCTCATCTCAAGTAAGAAAATAACTAATTCAGCTATTTTCCCAAATTTTCCTTCAGGACACCTTTCAAGTTATGAGTGAAGATTTTCAACGTTATTTAATGCCACTAACCTCCTCCTATTTCCAGGTTAACATGTGGCGTCGCTGGATGCCTTTTGTCTTAGCCTGGGTATCCATGGCAACCCCAACTCTCTGCCAAAGTGGGGATGGTGATTGGGGTTCTGGTTTTGACATTTACTCCGCAATGACAACCTCAAACGGCACATTCCAGGCAGCTGGCGATGATCCTGAAAGATTGAGAGATCACCATGACTGGGTGGCATTACCAGCATCTCCACCGATGCTGCAAAATAACCAGCAGGCAGACCCGTGTTCTGTCCACTTCAGTACCAGCAAGACGTCAGCTCAAAGGCTAAAGGCCCAGAAAGAGGAGCTGGCCTATTTAAAGGCCATCCAGCGTGGAAACAACGCAGTGATAGAGAACCTACTACAGTTTGTAGAAGCAGAGCTCGAAGATCAACGCTATGAAGATGTGATCAAGGAAAATATCCTTGGAATCCAAGATGACCATAAGAGCTGCCGGGAGGCGGTTGAAAAAGCTGAAGAAGATCTAGAGGAGAAGTTGGAGGGTGATTCGATTTGGGCCCTTGCTCAGATTAAGAGGTGAGTCATTGTTTCAAATAATCTTCTTCATCGTCTTCAAAGGAGCACCACATATCTTCTCTGCTGAATGCCTAAATTCTTTCGTAATAGTTTGCGTTTAGTTGTACCGATGCACCAACGGCGTCTGCGTTTCGCTTCTTTGAATTACAGTTATCATTTATTGATCACTTTAAAGGGACAATTTGTGAACACCTGAACAAGCTAGGCACAGAGCCTCCAGAAGGGAATTTAGTGTAAACTGTAATATTATTTGTCCTGATAGGTAATTTCATAACTACACTTACAGGCTATCTATAGTATATATTTCAGTTCAATGATTTCAAAAACAAAAAACATGGACTGCGAGAAGCAGGAATCTAAGTTCTAGAGGGTTTTTTTTCAAGCAGAAACTGCACCCAGTGAATATTGGACTCCGGAATATGCTTCTGTACTGGCAACGTGCAGATGTTTCAACATTTGGTGTACATTTGCTTTTACAGTCACCACCCAATACTTATGTCCTGAGGAAGATAGGGAAACATAATTCCTCTGCTAATATGGTACATTACTGGAAACATTCTTTCCTCGATTCTTCTGAAGCATGAAATATAAACCAGAAATGTCCCTTTTGCGTTTAGAGAGATGAAAAGCATCAGTAGTGCTTGTCAAAAGTTGAGGGGTTACTGATATTCAGTGGTACCACTTAGAAATCGTGTTTTTTATTCATTAGAGGAGTTTATTTAATAAATCATACAACATTCAAAATTGATAGGAAATAGGCGATTTTACCTGTAATTGCTGCAAAATTTAAAGTTGGCAAGAAATGACCAAAAATGTACTTGTTGTTTTTTTAACAGCATTTTAACACTGGAATTATTTGAGAAAATATTTTTGTATAAATGGTAAATGGTCTCCACTTATATCGCACTTTCACACCTTGTGGTCTCAAAGCTCTTCACACTGCATTACTTTCACCTTTTCATACACGCACACTCACACACATACCGATGGCAGCAGAGCTGCTGTACAAGGCGGTGACCAGACCATTGGGAGCAACTGAGGGTTCAGCGTCTTCCACAAGGACACTTTGGCATGCAGACAGGAGGAGCAGAGGTGTCGAACTGCCAACCTTCCAGTTGGAGGGAGTTGCCAGCACTGCTGCCCCATTATTATTTGTAATGATGCTTATCTTCATTTCCTCGATTGATTTTTGATTTCAGAAAATGTAAGCTAATTATCTTAGAAAACAAGAAAAAAAACTACACTTAAGAATACCTAAATTAAGCAAGAAATAACCTCCAAATTAATAAGAATTAACCTTAAAATAAACCAAAAATAGTCTCCCCCTGTAAAAAACTATTCAAAACAACAATTCAGGTTACATTTCGGAAAAAACTATGGACATTTTGGTCGAGTTACATTTTATTGGACAGCATAACCCCAAATGCTAGGTGGTAGAGCAGGAATCCTTGGAGCTGATAGAATACAGTGGGACTGCAATTTCTCATATCAGTATTCCATCAAACTATTTTTAGTCCTGGTATTTTAAACATACCGTATGTAATTTTGTTTTAACAAGAACCACATGAACAGTTGAAGCCTTCGTATTACACACTTCTTCTCTTTTTTTTTCTGTCCACATATGCCCATGTCCTACGTCCCATCTTTCTTCATCCAATAACGGGGAAGCAGATTCAGAGAAGAAACCCTGGCTTTTGAAGACATGCTTCGCACTGGATCGGACATTGCCAGTCGTCTGGAGAGCTTGTCGAAGGCCTTGCATGCTCCATTTACAAAGCAGCAGAGAGACATAAGTAAAACACACCGTTAGTTGGTAAATTATGCAGAAACACTGATCAGATTTTGTCAGCTTCCTAACCAGTAAATGGTTTACAATCCCTCAAGACAAATTATTTCTGCACTAATTACTTACTTTGCAGCCTTAGCTGCAAAGGTTTGGGAGAAATTATCGTGCTAAAAAGATATAATAAGAATGATGAGAGAACATTTACTTAGAATAATTGTGGGGTTAGAGAACATTATTCTCCATCGATAAAACTTTATTTTTCGTCAATGCATTTTTCCTGGAATTTGAGGAGGTCTAACATAACAGAGTGATGTTGTTCCTCAGTCAAGTGTTTATACACCAAATCAGAATGGACTCCAGAGAACAAGTATAATGTCTCAGAGTAAGCAATAGATCCTCTGCCTGGTTGCATGGTAAGGACAGAGGATTATTATTACTGCCAAATAATACAAAGGTATTGGTAAAAACATTGGACTGTGGCTCAAAGCGAATAGTTTAGTTTTGGGGAGAATCTGTGAAAGAAAGAGAAAATATTTAATATCTTATCACAGGATTCCTGTTATCAAAACCATGCATGGGCCTACAGTGCTATTTAGCCTCTTATAAAAGAGACAAATCCTGACAAAAACTCCAGATACAACTGGGATGAATAAATTATGGTTAAATAAGGGGTTTTTTTCTGCCCAAACGTGAACATCCAAATGGTTTCATATGAATTTTGAATTTAAAATGTGCAAATCATGCTTAGCCTTTGAGTCCAGGTTGTTTTTGCCACAGAGTTCATATATGTTTGCATAAATTATGTACGGTCTTCTTTTTCAGTGTGTGATTGTCATATATAACCAAACTCTGTCGTTAATTCACCAACTTGTTGTTTCAAGTTTTTGAACATGTATTTTGGGTTTCCCATCGCAATAAAGTATGAAAAGTGTCCATAGTTGGTGAAAAATGAAATCAAGAATAAATGGGTAGTTGATAAATCATGTATAAATTCTTCACTATGAAGGAACTGTGATCTTTATTTAATAAAAAAAAACAAAAAAGGAAGGAGCTAATTGGATGATTTCCAGGTAATATCTCCCAAATGTTGAATAGTATCTTATACATTTTCAGCAATTTTTTTGACAGAGGTATATTTTCAAATTTTTTTATCGATTCGCCTTTTTAATATTACTAACATTTAAATGGGTACTCCTGGCTGCAGCCAGGTACTCCTGGACCTGTGCAAACTGACTGTGAGTCACCAGTCACTGCGGGCTTTTGCTGCACAACCCCAGCTGCTTCCATTCAGAAAAAAATGATCTGCTTCCATTCAGAAAAAAATGATCATTTTTGTGGAAGAATCTTATTCTCTTGTAGCAACTGGACTTGATTTTCTCCTTCTTCCGGTCCAGTTAATATGAGAAGATTTATTCAAAAAATTAACCATGACCTGGATGACGGAACCTCCACAGACATGGAAGGAAGAAAGTTACACCTCCTGTTTGCAATCGTTACTTATTCTGGGACTCAGTAAAACCCTAATTCATTTTTCAAATCTACAAGCAACTAATTATACTCATTTATTTCAGTTTATTCCGCTTCATGGGTCAACCATGCCTCAGTGTTTTACAAACTAGTGCAAAGTTTACCTACCTGTTTTGTTTTGGGCTTTTTTTTTTGTCCACCCTGATATTTTGCATAATTCGCCAGCTGCTGTCGGTTCCACTCTGTTACCGGATGCATCCTGCGCATCAGAGGACGGCTGTGCAATGCTAGGCGGGGGGAGGGGGGGCTGTTTCAGTTAATGGACCAGTCAAAAAAATAGAGGGAAGTGTCATCTCGCTTCCGAGCCACCGCTGGCAGTGCCTCTGACCGGCTGACGGAACTGAAATGCGAGTCCAGGAGCGAGACGGGTCCTCGGCGCTGTGCGTAAAAGGGCGCAGCTGCTTGGAGAACATTTGAGTGCCAGCTCTCCAATCGAGTTGCGGTTTCTTTCTTTAGCTCGGATTGGGTCATTGGCGCTATAAAAGTGACATTTATATACCTAGAGACCCGGTAAAGCGGCCCCTGATCCAGCAAAAAAAAAAGCGATGGATTTATTTCCCTGCTCTCCGACTAGCACAGCCACCGTTCCCCGCCGGTAATACAGTGGGAAGGACGAGCAGCCTTCCGGCTCTGCGCTCCCCCTCGATGAAAGACAGTAAAGTTGTGCTACCGTCGTCACACACGCGCGCGCGCGCACACACACACCACCGACAGGTCTAAAAAAAAAAAAAAAAAACCGTTGCGGTGACTGTGGAAGCCCGGGGTCGTCCTGATGCCTCCCGGTTGCGAAGATGAAAGATTTGGCGCGGACGGCACCTCTTCAAGGGAACGTTGTTACCGCGGACTCCGTGCACGTCGGTGAAGTTCGACTCCTGTTCGCTCCCGGTGTGCAAAGATGGGACGCAACCACCTGTTCTGGGTGAGGACGGCTGCTCTCTGCGCGCTGCTCATATGCCCGGGTAGGTACCAGAAAAGCTGCTCTTCCTGTTGCTCTACAAAAATCAGTCAATCAATAAATCAAAGAAATAAGTTATTTTATAATGTAGCCAATCCAGGATGTCATATTTTCAAGTACGCAGTTAAACAGGGGCAATGTTAATCTGAAACGGTCAAGCTTGTTATAATGCAACGGATCATTAAAATGATCATATTATATCTAAATCTATATATATATATATATGTGTGTGTGTGTGTGTGTGTGTGTGTGTGTTTCTTTCATTTTTTTTTAACATGAGAAAATAAATTCTAAGTTGTGAAAAAACACACCAGGTTAATTGTGAAGCTACAAATGCTCAGGTAGTTTCATCAATTACCTGTAGTAGTCATTTGGTTGTTTTTTTTTCGGTTCTGCTCGATTGTGTGAGTAAGTGAGTTTGTGAGATAGGGGTGGGGGTGGGGGGGTAGTTTTGAGTATCTGCAAGCCCAATTTTACCAAGAGTGTCTCTGGCCTCAGAAGCTGCTGACTCGATGATCCAAACTGGTGGTGCGCCTTGCCAAGGGGTTTGGCCCCAGTCCCACTTGCACTGGCCTTGTGTGTGGGATGCCTGATGGCTGTTGGAGGTGTTATCTCATCTCAAAATTCCACTGGCAGGAGACTTTGATCTATGGCACTCAGGAACCTTTTTTTGAGCTGCACATCTGGTCCTTGACAGATGGGCCCTCGAACACACAACACCTTGACTGTCAAGAGGGTAGAATAAGAGATCTTGTGTGCTGGTTTGCGAGAATGAAACTAATGAGAAGAGATAAGAACATATGTATGTGAATCATCACAGGGGATAACCAACTATGAATAAAACATTTTTTGTCTTAAAGCTACAATTATTTGTTTGGTTGTTCAATGTGGTGCCTGCATGCTGGCGCTTTCAATACCCCTGAAAAATATGATTAGGCAAGACAACAGGTAACGTCTATAGATTTGCATATTTGCCTCAAATTAATAACCTACGGGTTAGACCATCATCTGGTTGCTGCACATTGGGCTGCTATGAAAACCTTGCCAATGTAGTCTTCAGAGTGAAATCGTATCCATGGACAGTTCACGACGTGGCCTTGGTTAACCAACCATGACAGCTGTGAGATGCACATCGAAGGTCCCTTTCATAGGATCCTTGATTGAAGCACACATAAATGATTTGAATCATCCTCTTCTTGGATTGTTCTGCAGAGCTTCAGAGGAGGTCTGTGTTGACAGGCACATTAAGTAAATGCATCTGATTGGTATTACTTCTTCTCTCCAAATTAATCTTTTCTGCTTGTTTGTCATAAGTGTGTTTAATTCACATTACAGCCTGAGCTAAATCACAGTCTTCATTCCATTCTATAAATGTATGGACTTTAAACAGGGGAATCTTTTTCCCCTGGACTTTTAACAGGGGAATCATCCTGAGCCAGTGCAACTCAGAGAGCTTCAAAGAAATGCATCTGACAAAATAATGGCAAATTAGGCGAAGCAAACAAGAACATAAATATATAAATCAAGAAACAGACAAAGACAAGTGCACAATTAAATTTCAAATGAAGCCATTTGACCCATAAAGCCTTGATTTTTAATTTAGATCCATTTCATTTCACTCCTGCTTGTAGTCTCGAGTCTTTAGTTATTTAATTCCAAATCTGGCTGTAAGCAGCTTCACTACTTTAAATTTCCATCCTGGGAGCCACCAGTAAATCTTCCGTACAGGCTGAGAAGATCAGATAGGTATCCTTTGATCCAACAGTTGAATGGTTTATGGACACTTAATTGTACAATGAAGTCCAATTAGGAAACTGAAGCGATCTGAGATTTGGGGTGATGCATTAATATCTCTCTCAATTGATTTTTTTTTTTTTTTTTACAACCCTTCAGCATCCTGGATCATTTGGGGAATAAATGACTATAAAATGAACTCCGAACATTAGAGACCAAACTGCAAGTCTACAGATTTGAGTTTTTCCAAGATCATCGATAATGATGGACTACATCCAAAATCATAAAGAGACAAAAATAAGCTGATCAGATTCAACTCATGTGCTGGGAAATACACTTCAAAAACAGCAATGTGCAGCTTCCATCCCAGTTCTCTAAAGCAATCCTTGGTTATACATACAAACATATCCGTCTCAGTGTGTATATAAGAATTTAACTAGACAGTGAAAATGTAATTATCTCTTTATGTATTGGTTTTTCTTTTTTTTATTCCTTGCCAAATAGGGTTGTTGAACACAATAGCTCATCAATATGACCAGTTATTTTATCTAAAGTTTCAAACCCCCAGATAAAAATCTCAGCTAATTGTTTAATGTATCATTTATAACAGGGATTGACAGATAGCTCAATGATAAACACCCAGTGCCGAGGAAAAATGTGCACACCTCCTCTTAACATTAGCCAATAATGACTTGTGTAATTGGTTCTTGACAACATTGATTAAAGAGGCCACATTTCTCCACAAGAAGGAATTCATGAGTAGTAAATTGTCGTATTTTCTGCAGATTTTTTTTTTTTTTGTCATGTATGTAAATCTGTGTAGACCTGATATTCATAATCCATATTGTAAACCATAAAAGCATCACTGCAGACATAAAGAGAATGGTAGATGTTTCACCCATAGGGGCTGTTATCTTTTATCACATGGAACTGCTTGGGGTCTCTTCAATAAATTGACCATATAAATTTTATATTTCCCATTTTGCTTCCTTTTTTTTCATCACTCTGAAAGACTGATCTTCACTGGATAACCCCCCCCCCCCCCCCCCCCCCCTCCTTCTTCCTTTTTTTTTTTTTTTTATAAAATATTTTTTTTTTTTTTTTTTTTTTTTTTTTTTTTTTTTTTTTTTATTAATTTATTTTTTTGGGTT
>CAAKHD010001252.1:212340-236407 GCA_901007705.1 Fistularia tabacaria | reverse complement strand
AATTTTTATTTTCCCTTTTTTTTCTTTTTTTTCTTCCCCTTAAAAACTTTTTTTTTTTTGTAAACCCCCCCCCCCCCCCCGATCTATCTATCTACTCTTAATTTGGATCCAATTAAACATGTTTTTTTTTGTTGGGGGTATACATGTATATTTGTATATCTAAACATATGTGTGTGTGCATGTGCACAAAAAATGTGTGCACACACACATAAATACACATATATACACACACACACACATATATAAATATTATAGCTGTAACCTCAAACCCTGTTCCCTCAACATGGGTCATTCACAGACTCAAATTTGAAACAAAATGTAAATGCGTTTCAGGCTGAATCTTTGACACATTATTTTAGAAGCTCTCTCCTCGGTAAAAGCAGCTTATTTTGCTCTTTGCTTTACAGTCTCATCATTACCAGGGAAAGAAATCGCAATTACCTTTTCACTTGTACTTGCCACTACCTTCACACGCTTTATGCCAAATCTAATATTGTGGCGTTTCAAGGTGTCTTTAGACAGTATTGCTTTCCGGGGGAATGTTTTCAAAGGGGGAAAAAGAGTAAGAAGGAATAGCTGACTTTTAGAGAAGTTAACTTGCAAAATAGTGCAGGGAAACAGCCATGACATTCATGACAAGTGTTAGTTAAAGAAGGTGATTTTGCTAATAATAGCAACCTAGTAAAGGTTTTGTTCAATTACTACTTTTATATCACATGAAATGGGCAATAGCCTCTTGCTGGTCTTTGCCCTTTAGAAGAATGAACCTCCCCAAGAAGATTCAGTTCTGATTTACTGCTGTTTTGTTAAGTGAGGATGAGAAGAGACATGGATGAAGGAACACTGTTATGATACAACTGAGCTCCCATACTCTCCCACATCACTCATTTTCCATGTAAGCAAGCTCACAAATCATTGGATCAAATATGATGTTACCACTGCCGACAAAAAAAAACAAATGCATGAAGTGGACATTTGAACATCAAATAGAATCTAACATTTTTAAGACCAACTATGTTTTTTGGTTCCACAGTTCTGTGCCATGACAAGACCCACTCTCATGCTGAGGATGAGCTCTTTAAGACACTGTTCGCTGGTTACAACAAGCTGTCGAGACCTGTGCCTAATATCTCTGACGTGGTCATCGTCAAGTTCGGCCTCTCGATAGCCCAGCTGATTGATGTTGTAAGTCTTTGCATGTCAAAACTCGCAGAACACGTTAAAGTTTTACCCCGTATGTGTTTTGGAAAATTTGCATTAAGTAGTCAATACGAGGGGAAGCTACACTTTTAAAGCTGTGCCTTGTTATTGAATATGAGTTGCTGCCAGCTATTTCTGGCTTTGCTCAGACAAACCACACGTAAAACTTTCTCGTACATACCTCAGGTAGTGACACGCTTTAATATTCATGTCTGCATTTCTCTCTTTCTGTCTATCAGGATGAGAAGAACCAAATGATGACAACCAACGTGTGGCTGAAACAGGTCAGAGTGATACTTGGCAGTCAACTTTGGTTCATGAATTTCAACAGTATACAATGTAATTTCCTTCTACATTCAAAAGGATGAGCTATCAGAATCTGTACGACATTGATTTAAAAAAGATATTGCATTCCAAAGCTGTGTGTGTGTGTGTTTTCTAAGGAGTGGAATGACTACAAGCTCCAATGGAGACCGTCTGATTATGACAATGTGACGTCTATCAGGGTACCTTCAGAGCTCATTTGGGTTCCAGACATCGTCCTCTATAATAAGTGAGTGAGAATATCTTACATATGAAGAACATTAAGAACATTAAAAATCACGAACAACAATGTATACATAAATGAATAAATAAAAAGCATATAACATATGCATATTTGGTCCACATTAATTGATCCCTGCTGAGAAACCAGTTAAGGGTTGGTCTTTTGTATACTTGTGGTTGCTAGGAGAAAACAGCAAATGGCACGTAAATACAAAACGAAATCAATTCACAATCTTCAGATTTGTCTCAACACGTGAACCCTTAAACAAAATAAAAGAGTAAAACTCACAGGATATCAGATCTTAATTTGGCAGAGATTACAAAGGCATGCATTTGGATCCTTTTTCTATGAAACAGTTGGGGTGATGGGATTAACTTCCCGTAGGAAATCTAGACACTGGGAGATAAAATAAACTCCATCTAAAGAGCCTGAGACAGCATGGGTTGACCCCCATGCTGTGTGAAAAAGATTATTCTAGGCTCTGAGTTACTTTCTGTTTTTTATTAATATTTAGATACAGTCCAGCCATTTGCAGAGCAGATTATGTTCATGCCAATGGACATGAAAGTGAGAGTGGCACCATCTAGCGGAATTTTGAAGCACTTCACTGGTTTCCATCATTTCTAAGCCTTAGTACTTTCAAACGCCCTCATATCAACATACAGTTAACAGTTAAATTTGATTCCAAGGTTATGTGATAATAGTGTACATGATGGATTCTATCCTTCTTGTTGAAACTTATTCTTTGAAAATGACAGTTTTGGTTTGGTGAATCCCTAAAGTCTAAAGTATATTCTGAAATCCATCCTGAGAAATTCCTCCTCCCTGCCTTATATGTTCATCTAATGAAGATTAAAAAAGTTTGGTGGTGGAGTTCCACTTTGCCACGGCTGTGCAATCACCCTTAGTGAGTGAAGTTACAGGAGGTGTGAGACTGATGAAGTGATAAGGACTGCTCTCGATGATCCCAAATCTATTATCCTCATAGCAGAGATAAGTGGAGAAGAGGTTATGGGGGAGGCTCTCCATAGGGAAATGATAACTTTTGTGACTTTATGTTTTCTGTTAAGGCAGTATGGAATTGCTTCATCGTCATCATGGCTTGCAAGTTTTTCACATAGATTTGGTTTGGTTAACATCAATCATGAGTCCATTTTTACTGTTCCAGCGCCGATGGCGAGTTTGCAGTAACTCACATGACGAAAGCTCATCTATTCCACACGGGGAAAATTCGCTGGGTTCCGCCTGCTATTTACAAAAGCTCCTGCAGCATCGATGTCACCTTCTTCCCCTTCGATCAACAAAACTGCAAAATGAAGTTTGGCTCTTGGACCTACGACAAGGCAAAGATTGACCTTGAGCGCATAGAAAACACTGTGGACTTGAACAACTACTGGGAGAGTGGTGAGTGGGCCATCATCAACGCTGTCGGAACTTACAACACAAAAAAATATGACTGCTGCCACGAGATCTACCCAGATATCACCTACTTCTTCATCATCCGAAGGCTTCCTTTGTTTTACACCATTAACCTCATCATCCCCTGTTTGCTCATCTCCTGCCTCACTGTCTTGGTGTTTTATTTGCCCTCGGACTGTGGTGAGAAGATCACTTTATGCATCTCTGTCTTACTGTCACTCACTGTCTTCCTCCTCCTCATCACTGAGATAATCCCATCCACATCCCTTGTAATCCCACTTATTGGCGAGTACCTCCTCTTCACTATGATTTTTGTCACCCTCTCCATTGTTATCACCGTCTTTGTGCTCAATGTGCATCATCGATCACCCAGCACTCACAAGATGCCCCACTGGGTCCACTCTGTGTTCCTGGACCTGATCCCACGCTGGCTGTTCATGCGACGGCCGGTGCCAGATGGCCGGCGTCGCAGGCTGTTGCTGCTCCAGCAGGAAGCAGTGGCGGAGCGGCAGCTGGGTAGGATGGCCTTGTTTCCCTCCAGAAACAGCCTCAGCACCTCAGCGAATTGGTTTCGAGATGGGAGTACGCTGCATGACGCTGAGAGAAGTTACTACGAGGATTTGGAGCTGGGAACTCTTACGTCGTATTTCTCCTTCCGTCCTCCTTCACCCAGACCCCCGGGGTCAACTCCTCCACTACAACAGAAAAACCAGCAGAACAGTCACAAGAGACAGGAGGGAGCAGGAGGAACAAACAGACTATTATCCGGGTCCAGAGCCAATCCCAACCAGCAGCCAACTAAAGTTGACGCTGCGGTGACAAACTCAACATTTCTGTTCTCCCCGAGTGTGATACGCGCTCTGGAAGGAGTGCACTACATTGCGGACCACCTGAGGGCAGAGGATGCAGACTTTAGTGTGAGTATCAGTAGAGATCATATAGAATAGACTTTGCTGATCCCCCTTGGATTAATTCAGCGGTTATAGCAGCGGCTAAGGTGGCAGCATTAAACATTTACAATGATTGAACTGTGCGAGGACGACAAGAAGAAGAGAAACAGTGGAATAAAAATGGGCAAAGAAAAATAGGAAAGATTCTATAAAAAAATGTTTGGAGATGAGAATTACTATGAAAACATGCATAAAGGATAGAATTATTAAAGTAACGTTCTTCGTGGAAAACCTCAGAACAATCGTATATTTCAGTCCTAAAGTTTAGATGTTTTCAAGTTAAACTTTCCTTATAATAGCTATTGAAAAAGTTAAGTACATTGAAAATTGATGTGTTTTCTACAGATAGGTCTTATTGATTGAGGCAAAATGTTTGTCTTCTTTAGTAAGCATGCATTATGTAAGATTTATTGGCCGCACTTTCAAATTTAATGAGTAATGCCTTATTTTAATCAAAGATGAATTTCTCTTTTTTCCCTTTTGTTCTATGCAGGTAAAAGAGGATTGGAAGTATGTTGCCATGGTGATTGACCGGATCTTTTTGTGGATGTTTATTATTGTATGCCTGCTTGGGACGATCGGCCTCTTCCTGCCTCCTTGGTTAGCCGGCATGATTTAGCTGTGATTTGTCTGTTTTACATTTAAACTTTTGATTCAAATTCACTTCCAGTCAGGGAACGTGGTTTATTCATTGTTTATTTGGAGCATCTCCACTTTTATCTGGCTAAGCAGTAAAATTAAAGCATCTGCTCCGGCTGTGCTTGGATTAGCATGTTCACATCTGGCGACCGCAAATCCAAAAGTTATCACAGAGACTTGTGCTGGATGTGACCGAATGTTGGCTGTTACACAATGATCAGTCTATAATCCCTTTATTTATGTCATAAAGAAGTCCTTTTGTGAGAATTTTCCACCCTTTAAATATGAATTGTTTCACGGTTTGGCTGGTTATTTGCTTCCTATATGCAGTTCCTCTTGGAAATATGAGGATACAGACGGCTTTTCCTCCACAGCGGCATGCGGACCACTAAATGATCAGAATGGGAAATAACTCTGATGTTGATAATTCTCCAATGTAGCCTGGATTACAGAGTCACTTGGACTAAGAACATGGGAAATAAGGCCCGGATTCAGATATTTGACAGTCAGTGACCAAAATTCACAATTGAACTTCACTTCTTTCTTTCTTTGGAGGGTAAAAATAATAAAATTAATAAATAATGGGGGATTCTTCTCTCTACACCACAGGTTTTCCAGCTATCTCACTCTGGACAGTGAACTTCTGCGCTGCAGTCTAGAATCATTTCTCTTTGTTTGAAAATATTCTACATTTTGTCCAGATTCCCTCATGCCACGATGAATGTTATTTATGTGACCACTGTAGAAAATAAATCCAACTCTGAACTTAGTCAAAGTAGCTGCAGATTGTGAGTAAATCCCGTCATGGTGCTCTATTAGAATTTGATTCATAATCTTTTTTTTTTTTTTCCAAGGATGCTATTCAAACTTACCTCACATATTTTGACAGTAATAAAAACATAAAGAGAACCCTATTCTTGGATTACATTACAGCCTTTGGATTGTTGCAGCGAAAAACTGATTTCCATGTCGATGTCCACATTGCACTTCAGGGCTAATGAAATTCCATCAAAATGTATCTATATTTGTTTAGACCACATAAGGATGGTACTTATTTTGTATTCATATCTGAGGATAAACACTGTTTAAAAACCTTCTATTGAGGTGTTATCTTAATGTTTGTACTGGCCATTAATAGATTCAGCAAAGTTTGACGAACTAACCTGAATCACCCCCCCACATATACAAAATTAAATTTCAGGAATGTTTAATTTTAATTGGGGTATATATACATTGGAAAGAATTTATCCTTTACCACATTAACATCATAATTCACATTGTTCCGAATCAGTTTTTGGTTTAAATTTTCAAGAAATTAGGAGAAAGGGCAGTACAATGTAAATTAGAAACTAATTGGCCTGTCACCAAAAGAAACCTGTCTCAGTGGTTTAATGTGACAAAACTTTGAGCTCCGGAAAATCCCCTACTATGGTGATTGGTGGAAGAACACTGTTGAGCCAAGGCTTTGCACTCGTGGCATATCCTCATTTTAGAAAAGAACGGAAAAAAAAACACATCCTTGTAAGTCAATACTGAAAGCGGGACAAAAGCTTCATTAAATTTGGATTTATCTTATCCTTTGCTTTTGTTTGTGATGTGATGATAGCCAGAGAAGACAACGCTCTGCATGAGATTATGGCATGATGATGCCAGAAGAACCAACATAATTTAAGTTCTCAAGTATAAAATTGAGAGTTTTATTCACTTGCTCTTGAGTTAAGTCAAAAAATGTCATAATTGTCATGGAAGTAAAAACCTGGCTCTTTAAAGTTGGACAAAAGATCTTTAATAAAACCCATGATTTATCATTCATATGAATGTCGTCCTTATCTCATATATCTCCTATTTTTGCATTATATGTTGGTCATATAATTTGGTCATTGCAAGATTATTTTTATAGATGTATAAAACACATTCAAAGGGACACAAATCCTATTTTTTTGTCATCTGAGGAGACTATCAAAATGAAATGATGGAGCCATTTTTGGTTATCGTATTATGAAAAAGTGAATCCAAAGCTGCAAAACACATTTGTTAGAAGACACTTGTTGTATTTACAAAATAATTAATATTGCCACTAATTGACTAATCACAGCCAAGCAAGTTTACATTAAAAGGAGGTTATCAGAACTTACACTGACATCAATACAAATTACTTTAAAAGTCAATCATAGATTCACCGATTTAAAATGTGCAAAATACTGTAAAAAAGAAATGCATTATACCAGAGGTTGCCCATACAGGATTATGAGTTGGAGATGTTTCCCTGGATGGTGTCGGATTTTTTGTACTTTCATAACCCAGTGGCATTTCATTGTATACGACAGCATTTGCAAAGACATAGATGATAAAGGTTGGGTTCCTGGTGAGAAAAGTTTACCTCAGCAAGTATCATTTTTTAAGTAATTGTATGGGAAAAAAAAAAAAAAACTAGATTAAAAAAAACAACAACTATGCATTCTGTGGATCTTTGTTCGCTGGAGGAGCACTGTTTGCACTGGAGGAGGAAAGACAGTCATCATGGTGTCAGCTGAGTAAACTGTATGGCTAGAAACCTGACAGACGTTACGTCCACCGTGGTTCCCCACTGAACACAAAAAAGGGGTTGGACATCACTTCCCTACAGGGTCTCAGTGTGAGTTAAATACAAAGGTCCCGAAAGCAGGGTCAGAAGACATACTGTAAAAGGAGTGGGGGTGTGGGGGAGGGGTCACAGGCTGATTTCCAGAATTTGAAATACATTTTATTTGAGTCCTTATTCATTCAAAATGTAAAAAAAAAAAAAAAACAAATTACTACATTTATAATACATTTTAGTATGGCTATGTTGACATGGATGTGATATTACTATCAATCCTGATGATGGGTTTATTTTGTCAAGTGTTAAAAAAGGAATCTTGGTAGAAGAGCCAGAGAAGCAACTAATGCTTTAACAGATATTCTGGGAAAAAAAAAGAAAAAAAAGAAAAAAAAAAAATCACACCTTTGGGATTTCAAGACATACCGTAATAGCAAAAACTGCTCATGCTTAGCAGCATCCTATCTATACTGAACACGTGCTGATCTGTTTGATGACTATAAAGAGAACTTTCGGCTGATCACAGCAGAAACATTTCACAAATGTGTTCAAAAGTAATTAATAAGTGATTTGAGAGTAATGTTCAAACCCAGCACAGAGGTCAGTGGTCCACTAGGGGGCAGCAGGCTTGGCTAAGTTGGCCCTGACTCTTGCTTGATCAACAGCATCCAGCATGTTCTTGCTGTCCATTGCCAGGGTGTGCGCTGCAGCCAGCATCTGTTTCTTACAGTCCTCCTTCAAAGAGGTTATGGAATTCTGCTGGGCCAGACGCATTTTTTTGATCAGTTCTGCCATGTCGTTGTTCAGCAGCTTCTGGGTGCCCTCGATCTGTGGGGAGAAAAAAAAAATCATGTTAATATTTAACAGGGACAGAAAAATAAGAAGGGAATTACATTTCATAACATGATGAAATGTGCTATAGATGGATCACACCGAGAAATATTCCCTATCTATACAAAATTAAACATAAATGCAAAGACATTGTGTTGAGACGTGCGTACAAAGGAACAGAAACAAGCAAAGGTGTAAATTCATGAACTCTCGTCTTATCAGTCAGATAACTGGTTTCTGTTATTAATATCTTTTCATTCAATGTTTTAGTTAACCCTCTTTTTATTGTATTTGGCTTAATTTGGGCAGTGAGAACACCTCAGATTAACTGTAACTGATGGATTTAAATTTTTTTATCTTTGTTTTTGCTTTGTGTTTGAAGACAAATCATGTTACGTTTAATTTTTAGGGATGGAAACACAAAAGGGAGTAAGAGGTGATAAGAAACAGGGTAGGGATACAACAGAACAGATGATAAACTGTACCTCAGTCCTGACAGACTCGTGTAAAGAGGGCAATATATCACTAACACTGAGAATCAGATCCCTCAGGGCCATCCCCACCGACTGTGGGAGGAGAATTGAACCATTAACTAATAAAACACTGTGAAATAAGCAAGAATTCAAATAGAAAAAGTATGCCTCTCTGTACCTTGACAACGCTGATGTACTGTTCAGGCTGCATATCGGTGATGTCATTTTTGAGTTGGACAACAACTTTGACCAAGTCCATTACGTACTGATATACTTTGTCATCCGAGCGGTCCATCTCAGCCGTAGGCGCAGGCTATCAAAGAGAGAGCATGGGGTTAATATCCATGACAACACGCACCAATATTTTATTTAAATGTTGACACAGTTGTCTTTTATATTAAAGTTTCTTTTTCAAGACAACTAAGTTCTTCTGCGTCTTATCAAATTTAATTAAACTGTCTTTCTAGATGGCTCAGAAGACATTAGGATTTGGAAAAAAGGATTTGCTTGAATCACCTGCGCTGTGAGCCGCGGGGGTTTCTCTGGCGGTGCTGCAGGGCAGAGAGATGAACATTGAAAAGACATAGAAAAAGAGGGCAGGAAAGAAAGACTGGGTTTGAGATTTACTAACCAAATTATGAAGAATGACTGGATTAAATGTGACACTCACCATTTCCAGCATTAGCGTCTCCAGGCTAAAAAGAGCACACAAAAATAAACTTTATGAAGATGGGAGTATAAATCCTGCAGTCAAGATAAGATGAAAGTTTTTCGAGTATCCACTGTTTCAGCAGGTATGTGCCGACCCCTACCTCGGGACTGTTAGGGTCATCCGGTCCCATGGGGTCCTGGAAAAGAACAGGCAGGATCATTTTATAACGCATGGACATGGAGCCCCTCTTGGGAACAGTTATGAGGGGGACATCTAATGTAAGATTAGGACCCTGTAATTGAACGTGACGGCTGACACTGTTTAACATGGCATTGTCCCAAGTAGCTGTCACGGCTGTCTTGAATTGAGGAGCAGGGGGGGACAGAGACACAGACAGCGGGTTGACTAAAGTTATTGATGCTCTGTTCCCCACCAGGAGTCTCTCCTCTTTCTCCAGCCACTTTTTATCCTCCATCATCTGTGCTTTCTGCCAGCGTAGAGTGTCCTGCATGTTTTCTCTCTTCCTCTGCCATAGACTCTGAGTGTCCTCCATGCTGTTCGGCTCTATGCGGGGAAACTCGCTCTCCTAGGAAACCACAACAAAAATCAAATCTCTACAAACTGTGTGATTTCTCATAAAGGTGTAGCGGTAAAAGCAAATAAAGACAAAGTTATTATTTTTACCCCCATGCTGCGACGTCGAGGCGACCTGACCGGTAAAGCGAGACTGTTCATGGAGTCAACTGGGGACTGATATTCACATGGACTGGCGAGGTCTGGCGAGCTCGCACACAAAGCCTCGTTCAGCTGCACAAACAGACATTCAACATAGCCTTGTATGAAACTAGAAGATAAGTGCGTACACAAATTTCCAGAGGAAGAATTACTGTGCATATGAATTCATATGAACCATTTCGGGAAAACTTTCTGCAGTGATATAAATGCATTCTACAAAATATATTCATTGGCTCCAGCTGCTGACAAGCATCGTCAAAAATAATTTGAACTGTACCTGAATGTGCAGACCAATACTGAGTGTATTCCCAAAGCGCCCTGGTTTCATCCTGGATGGCTGTTATTACAAAAATAAAATAAAAAAATTATATACATACACACATCTATAACTGCACAAATACAAACATTAAGACATAAATGGATTTAGTAAAAAAAATGTTTAAATACAGATGTAGATACTCAATTACAGTAATTGTATTGGTAACCTTGGGAGGAGGCTCATTGAAGTTAAACTTGGGCTCGAAATACTTGGTAGAGCGCACTCTCTCCCTCTCTCGCTCCACTTCCTGTTCTTTCTCCATCTTGTGGACATCACTGGCAGATTCAAGACATTGTGATTTAATCTTCGTAAGATAAACCCCCCCAAAAAACAAAAAAACAAATCTGTGCAGAATTTAATAAAGATATGATGTATTAGTCAGCCAGCTCCAGAATTGCTAGGCTTTCCATACGACTCAGGTGCTAAGCTTATCTTAGCACTATGTCATACATGATTTGCAAAAGTGTCTGATCAATAATTTTATAATGGCAAAAATTGATATTCTTTAATAATCAAACTAAGACACAAATGCATGCAAGGTATTAATCTATTATGAAAACAAATGTCAAATTTAAGAAAAAAAAAATCATTTTTTGACCCTTCTAACCAAGAATCTTGCCAGACATCCAGAATGTTAAGGCATATCTTTTTATTTTGTTGAAGAAATACCTAATCTTGACAACCAGCTCAGTGAAGCTTGGCCTCTCTCTCGGGTCGTAGGACCAGCAGCGGGTCATGAGCGAGTAGAGGGCAGGAGGGCAGTTATCAGGCTTTGGAAGCCTGATGCCTTGCTCCAACTGATTGATGACATCTCTGTTCTCCAACCAGAAAAAAGGCTGCTGGCCGTAACTCAGGATCTCCCACACGCACACAGCTGTTGGGCATTAAGAATACAGAATACAACTTGGGAACAAAAAGGGGTATTGGGGGAGGCCAGCGTGGTCAGGAGATACTGAATAAATAACTTCTTAATCTAAACAAAGCAAAACATTTCGAAACAACAGCAGAAATTTAACAGTAACGCAACCACTTAAAATAACAAGAACTGTTTCTGAGCTGTAAACGCTCAAATGTTCCAAAGACTCTTTTTAAGAAGCAACAAATCCAGACTGCAGAATCCGTCAGGCATTTATTCATCAACTTCAGTTTAATGTTTTAAATGAAACTATTCTAAATCTTGCCTCTTCATAGCAAATTTTTCTACTTAAATTATTTCATTTACGTTAGCACATAGGCAATTGGGGTAAAATCAAACTCCAGAATAATATCTCAGCCCTCAATAACATCATCTGTATATTTTTTTTAAATATAGTGGAAGGTATGGATGAAGGGAAGTTCTGAAGTCAAGGTATTCTTTCTTTGCGCCACTGTAAACTCATATTCTTTTTGCTTATGTGTTTATTCTTGTTGCAATTCTTGTCTCATCATTTAATCCCTCTGCCCTGCTTCTGCTGATGCTCTTCAATCGGCCTATAAAAGCCCTCGTATCCAACACCCAAGTTTGCAATTTAGTTCTTTATTTCAGTTTCTGTCAGGTCCTAAAGTGCATTCATTAGCCATTTTCACATTATATATGCACAAGACGTTAATAAAAAAATAATGCGGACCACACAAGCACAGCTAACGTACACATTGCAGGTCTGATCTGACCCATTTGACTTTACTTCTTAATCAAATATTACTGACAGATCAACTTTATTCTAACCATTCAACATGGCAGTGGCGCAGGTAGTTTCACCAGTTGTGAGTCACAGCTTTTCAATGTGTACATTTGGGTGATATACAAGCAGACTTCAATGGTAAGTAAAAAAAAAAATGTTGGTTCAGTAAATAGAAAGGAAATATTGATAAATGTCTTTTTCCAAAACAAGGTCTTGCCATTAAAAAAGGCGTTCACAAAGAAATTTCAGTGTCTCAAAATGACTGCCTGCATATGCAAGACGTGGTGTCGCTTCAGCTGCCTGTGTTTTTCTTCTAGTTCTTGACATAAAAATCATTAGAAACTTATCACTAACCGCTACTTCAGCTTTTGGGTTGCCTGCCTTTCACAAGATTGACACCTTCTGATAGAATATTTGGATAAGCAAATCCCTTCTGGTGTCAGTTCATGTAATGACTCTCTTAAAAATAGTTGCTGTTGATGATTAACCATCTGGCTGCAAGAATGAATGAGAACACAAGACGCTTCCCATCACGTTGGTGTAAAACTACCAATTACATGCCACAAACTCACCGAACATCCAGACATCACTAGCTGTGGTGAAACGTCTAAAGTTGATGGACTCTGGAGCCATCCACTTGATAGGCAATCGGGAGACAGATGCTGTTAAATAAATGGGATTTTTACACTCGTTACTACAGTTTTCCATTCACTTATTTCTGCTTTAGCACTGATGCATGTAGACTTTCTTCACTTTTGTATTTTATTTTTCTTTGTTATTTTTGTACTTTTATACATTTTTTTAAATAAAATTTCTGACTTCTGAGTTCTTCATTCCGGTCCATTATGAAATGCTCTTTCTTATTCATCGTGAAAAATCGGAGCCATTTTAATTTTAGCAGTGTCAGAAAAGCCATGATTATGATAATCGGTTAAGTTCGACAAATAGCTGGAGCAAAAGCTCCTGTTGTGTTCAGAACCTTTATAGTAATCTTCATCCTCTATGTATCTCGACAGACCAAAGTCTCCCAGCTTCACACAGTCTGGACTGGAAACCAGCACATTACGAACTGCAATGTCTCTGTGGCAGGACAAAAAGAAATGTTAAAGAATATACACATGAAGAGGCAGAGACGACATCGCTGAAAACGTTTAAAATGTCTTAAAAGAAAAGTATGAGGAGTACAGTTTACTAAAAAAAACATTTACAGAATCAATTGAAATTGTTACCTTATTAAAAAAAAATAAAAATACTTGCACCCTCTTTTTCTAAAATGAAAAGTCAGAGATGTATTTGGTGTTCTGTTATCTCCTGACAGAAGTCAATACTTATCAAAATAGTTATACAAAATTTTGTCAAATGTTTTTTACAGTCCCTGTACATAGCTTAAATGATTTATGAGGAAATGACTTCTATACAATTTGTGCAGGTATGTAGTCGCATGAGTATACACCTACCAATACTGACAGCGCCAATCACTTGTGTATTCTGTTATTCTGCTTATAACAAACACACGGTAATAAATCACCCTACTTGGTTGTTCTGAGATACTGATCAAACTTACAGTTCATTATTTTTTATCATTACAATTCAAAGACCTTGAATTACCAGCGGTTTGATAAAATAGCACAAATAGAAGGACTTATTCACCTGTGTACCATGTTAACGCCCTCGAGGTAGACAAGAGCTTTGCAAATCTGCAGGCTGAACAGCACCAGAGTTGTGTTTGTCAGCTTCTTCTGGTTCTGGGTTAGGTAGTTCCCAAGCTGCAAGAATATCGAACATTTCAGTCAGTGAAGACTTATTCTACTGCTACTCTGACACCTGCCACCTCGCTTTTCTTCTCTGAGATGAAATTCATGGTGTTATTTTGGGGATGTAGGGAGGGAAACTTTGGAGTTCAGAAATAGAAAAACATGGCTACTAACCTCTCCATGCTCATACAGTTCCATGACAATCCAAACAGGGTCGTCCTCTATGATCCCAATCAATTTGACAATGTGGGGATGGTCAAGGTTCTTCATAATTACTAGCAACGGAACGACAATTTCCTGTGATCTGCGTCAATTCTGACCAAATCTTGGGCGCACACTTCCTTTTTTAGAAATACCTGCTTCACTCATGAACTTTTCCATCACGTCCGGTGAACAATCTTTGCAAGTCTTCACTGCCACATCGGTCCTGGATCCATTCTGATCAAGGAGGAAAAGAACAGCACTGATATTAACAGAGAAAAAGGAGGAGTGCAATTTTTATTTTACCAATATTTTAAAAAATACAAACAACCAGTCAACATTTTATATTCTAGCATTTCATTCTCTGTTTATGATAAATATTCTTGCCTGGATAATGTTATATTGTATTGCGATTGTTGTGCAACCCTTAAAACAGCAATGGTACATCATTTGTTAATATAGCATTTCTAATTCGAATGACATTCTGATTGAAAGTACTTAAGCAGAGATGAATCACTTACTGAGCCCTTGTAAACTCCAACGTAGACCTCTCCGAAGAAGCCCTCACCGAGGATCCGTCCAAGTACTATATCATCCCGGTCGATCCCATACTTTACAACTGCAGAATAAAATTGAAACATATGCAAGCTTCCATATTTCTTTATTCCGTAAAAGATGTGAATATAAATATTGGCAAACCTGATTTGGGTCTCTCATCAAGAATCTCACAATAGATGTCAGATCCTGAAAAAACATTTAAGATATCTTTGGATCATAAATGGATTTTTTTAGTAAAATATTGCTTTGAATTGTTACACTGTTGAACTGTGCATAATGAAGGAAAAAAATGAATACAATCAGCTCACCCATGCTGTGTCTAATGGAGCTGGTGTCTCTTCTATGGAGCAGTAGAGACCAGATTGAAAAAAAATATATACACTGCTCATAAATTGTCAAGTTATAGTTCCTTGGAGGTCCGACAGCATGATTCAATAAAACAGACTCTCTCATCAACAACTCGCAGCAGTGAGAATGACTACACCGAGGGTTAAAAAGAGAAAGAAATTGCATTTGAAGTGAGAAAAGAGCCATAATGCACTCACTCTGTTGGAATATCAGGTAGGGGGTTCCGTCCACTGGTATCTGGGATATATTGGGGGACAATTATTGTATTATTAAACTGTTAAATCAAGCCACATAATTAAACAAAAAAAATACTTAAGAACACATCATAAGAGGTTTATTCAGTGTACTAGGCCCATGTGTTCTCTTGCTCCTACACACCTTTATTTTGTCTGTGGATAAGCGAATCATCAGTGTTGGTTTCTAAACGGTAGTATCCATCGATGAGGTCCATCATATTCTCTGCCATGGCGACTGTGGCCACATTGATCGATAGACACTATAAAATAGAGAGATAAATAAATACCTACATAAAAAAGATAATATTCAGACAAAACAATGCAGGAAGCACGAATTTCCAATGCACTCCAGTTTGCATACGTACTGTGCCTGGCTATTCATACATAGGGATACTGGTGAAAAGGCTGAACGAGGTGTGGTGACACTCACTTGTCTGATCCCCTCTACGTCCAGATTTAAGAGAGCCTTGCCGTCGCTCTGAGACAAACATTGGATTCTCTTTATCTGCTTGAAGTCAGCTAGAAACACAGGCTGAGAGCACCAAAGCAAGGAATACAAAAAATTAAAATAAAAAACACTTACACACAAATAACAATATTAAAACTACGAGTAGTATTAGCAGGAGCAGAGGTATTATCAACAATATTTTCTTTCTTTTTGGTCATGTAATTTTTTTGGAGGGTTAATAGATTATTTCTCTCTCTTCAAGTCCAGCTCTGCAGATTATGAAATCAATACTCATTGATTTATTTTAAGTTGCCCCCTTGACTTCTAACTTGTTTGAAGTAACTGATCTAGATGCAAGAAAGAGCTATTTGGATAACATCACCCACCATGAATTATGCAAAGGGGGATCTTGGGAGTGAGTGCAGGCACAGGCGGAGGCTCTCAATGCAATGCTCCTTATTTTAGGTATGATAATACCAAATTTTGGTGTATTTGCTCGGTATACTGTATATCGCTGTTCTAACATTAACTGACAAAGCATTTGGCAAGTGTACTTGCAATAATGTCACCTACTGTGAATCTAAAACTCAACAGGACAAATGAGCTGAGCAAATCGATCGAACACTGCTTACCGCCGAATTCTTCTGTGTGCGCTGGCGAATTCCTCTGCCATCGATGACCAACTCAACTGATAGACTCCAGCCTTGCTGTTTATGAAGCAGATTGTGTATAATTAATAATCTTCCAATGAACAATAATACATTTAATGTGCGTTTTCTTGACAAAAAAACATCTGCTCACCACTAGTTCGCATGGAAAGACCTCTTCATTGAAACTGGTGAACTCCTCCAGAGTCTCAAAAAACTTGATCATGCAGTCCTCCTGCTTGAGTGTGGCATATTGCTGAAATGTTTGCTGGATTAACTTCCTTAGCTGCTTTGACTAAGATACATAAGTGGATATTTTAGTTGATTCATTCATTCAGTGCTCAGCAATATTGAAGGTTATATAAAAATCAGGAACAACAGATGCAGACCGCTCTTGTTTACCTTCATGCTGTTGATCAGTTGTTGAGGAAAGAAAAGGTCCAGGCCCACCTCTTTTCTTCAGTGGTGAAATGAAAAAAAATCAGAAAAACAGGTTTAAAGGCCAAAACACTTCGAGCAGAATTATTCATATGCATTTTATGATGTGTTCACAAACAATGTATTGTCATCATTCACAGTTAAATCATTAAGTGTTTTGGTTACTTACTCAAGTACCTCAAAGTTTGACTTCTTCTCAAGACCTTTAGCATTCATATCTTTATAAAACCTCCTGTAGTATAGAAAAAAAGCTAGCAATTAATGGATTCCATACAAACGAAATAATTAATCTTTGAATTAATTATTATCGCATAACATTATAACTGTTTTGTGTTTTGCATGTACTACCCGGAATAAAAAAAATAAATAAATAAGTCAGTCATCCTTTTGCACTCATTAATAAATGAACATTTGAACCAGAGAGTAATAAACGCAGTAATGATGTAGTCACTCACCTGATCTCCAAACAACCGAGCTGTAGTGCCATCCCATCACTGACCTTGCTGGCATAATACTGCATGAAATCACTACGCACCTGCAGTGTGCAAAGGAACCAGATCTATCAGTACAATTCAGGACACAAATACACATCTGTGAAATCAGTGTAAACTTGACTGTGTCCACCTACAGAGAGCAAGGTTTTATTTGCTCCCAGAGTAACAAAGGCTAGATTTGCACCTCAAATTGAAACACTGAATAACTAAACTTATCAAAAATGGTAATATTGTTGTAGTAATCAATGGGAAAAAAAAAAGTTTTTTAACATAATAATAATTAAGACAGAGTACCTGTTGGTAAAAATAGAGCAACGTCGATCGGTCATTTTTGAACTTTTCCAGAAAATTTACTGGGATGTATCTGATACGGAGGTCATACCTACAATGGGAAGGGAAAAAAAATGAACACGATAACATTCTTTGTATTCAGCACTGCAAATTTACTACCAGACCATATCTACCTCCACTCAGCTTCCACATGATGGCTCTCATAACGTTGCTCCACCTCTCCAACAGTAAGGTCCGGGTGGAGCCAGTGAAGCTCTTCTGACTTGAGGTGTTTCAGCAGGAGGCCATAACATCCAGCATGTTCGATATCTGGCCCGAGTCGACCGCTGACCAAAATTGAGCGAGTGATCGCCTGGGGAAAGAGGCATTTTTGTAAATCTCACTTTTACAACAATGTGATCTTTATCAATTGACTCCTCATACTTTTTAATAGCTCTCACCCTTATTTGCCAGGAGCTGTCACATTTGACCAACTTAAAATTCTTGCCCAGGTTGTTGTTGGTGCAGAAGCACACTTTAAGGATCTTGACAGGTCCTCCATCCCCGGCCGGGTTTGATTCAGGGTTGGACTCGGTGCTATCATGTCTTGGACTGGGCACCTTCCAAGACAGGGTGTCCCCTGACATCACCTCATACATTCTCACGGTTGGGTTGGAACCATCATATCCACATTGTCCTTTCCAGAGAGAAAAAAAAGTTTGATTTCAAATGAGTGGTAAAAGATATCCATGTCATGATATATTCCAAATGACAAAAAAAAATGTTTTACATGACACCAATTTTAATACAGCAAATATTTATATACAGACCGTGAAGAATGCAATGACCAAGGGGTGAAAAACCCGGAAAAAAATAACAACTGTGACATGCTTCTTCATGAAAAATCGTAGGCAGTGTTTAGTACTTTTGCCTCATGAATGAATGAATAAGAAATGGTAGGGATTTAAATTTTGGTAACTTGAATTCTCCTCATTGCTTTAAATAAAATTAATTTCCTACTGTGATGTGAAGTGAGAACCTGTGTGATAATAAAAGGAATTCAAGAAAGAATCTTGCAACATCCCCTTGCCTATATCAAAAGAAATGTAATCTGTTGTAAATTTAAAATGCTACTTATGGCTTTAAGAGTTACAATCCATTTTATAACCAGACTGAAATCTTTAACATGCATGAACCTCAAAAAAAAACAAAACAAGCAAACAAGTACTATTTGGCTCTTCTGAAAGGTTTTGTAAAGTAGTATGGCTGCTGTGGTCAGTTTAGTGTCACTTGAATAATTATGGAATTGGCCGGTTGCCACAGCGAAGATCTTGCTCTGGATTTTATATATATATATATTTATTTATTTATTTATTTTTTCCCATTGATTTTAGTTTTGGCCTTATACATGGGTATCCTTCTTGATTTTTTTTTTTCACATATAGATAAGTGATGATGCATGTCATGTTGATACAAATGCAAAGTTCTCCCAGGAGCATCTTGTTGAGGAGTATGAGAGGTGACAGTTCGATTGACCATATCACAGATAGCCGCAACTAGGTTTCACAATTGTTTGGTTAAGCTTTGGAAAGTGTGCTTTAAAAAAAAGGGCTGACTGAGTAAGTTTCAAGTCTCATTATTAGTCTATTTTTAAAAAAATGGGTACAAACTTCAGAAATGTCAAGCATCAGGCATCCAATACATGTCACTCCTATCAATATGAAATTGTCAGCAAAGTCTTAGACCAAAGATCATTTCTCTCTGAGAGAGAAAAACACATATCATCCATTTCAGAGGACAGAACTTTAAGCTTCACCTGAAATCAGCTGTCATCTTCACCAAGTGTTTTTTATCTATTTGATCATGCTAAAATACTGTTGGTCAGATATTCCTTCTCTGACCGCAACCACTTGCTACAGCCTGCTTCTCTCACAAACAAACCCACCTGAGCATACACTTTTTTTTTCTATTGTTTCCATACTGTTCAGATCTGGAGATAATCGCACAGTTGCTTCACTGGTTAAAACCTGCGGCGCTCTACGTTTTCCACATGGAAAAATTAGGAGCAAGCCAACGAAACCATCAATAGAGAACCAGTGCTGCACGCAAGATTAACAAAAAAATGTCTCACTCATATTTAACTGCTTTTCTTGTAACTGGAGAAAAATGTTAAGATGAAAAGATTCTGTGACGCTTAGGCTGCTGCTGGGCCAGGTCGCATCTACACTTCCATGACAGTGAATGCATTTTTCCCGAGTGTGTCTTTTGTCTAACATCCTTTTTTTTTTGTTTACAAATATTAACACTTCAGGGAACAAAAATGTCATAAGAGGAGATTCTGATTCTAGGAGGAGATTCTATAAAAAAAAAAAAAAGAAAACACCTTCTGCTATTGCATTTAGACAATCCTAAGTATAATTCCCTTCTGGACACATTAATACTCAGTACAGACAATCACAAGCTCATCATACAAAGAAGGAGAAGGCTAACACTTTACAAAGAGGTTGACAGCTTTGTTGCAGAGATTACTGCCAGCTACCCACCTCACAGTTGTCCCATCAGACAAAAAAGCTTTTCAACTGTCGGACAGACTTTTCCTCACAGACGAGGAACCACATCACCAGTCCGCTGAGAGGCAGCCGAGCTGTGGCAGTTTCTCTCAGGGCTTTCTGTCATTGCTGCGCAGGGTTGTGTTTTGTTAGCCTGAGGCCACAAATTCCCCAGCAGGGACACATGTGTGTGTGTTTGTGTGTATGAAATGAGAAAACAGAGAGAGAGAGAGAGAGAGAGAGAGAGAGAGAGAGAGAGAGAGAGAGAGAGAGAGAGAGAGAGAGACTGTCAGTATTGTCTTGTTGTAGGTGACTGATGACTGCTGTGTGTGTTTTGGGGTATTTCATGTTACATCAACAAATAACCCCCCCACCCCACCCCCAAAAAAAAAAATCTCCACAAGGGAACACTTAGTACTTTATGCATATTTACTTCAGAACAAACACTGTTTGTGTTTCTGACGACCAAAGGTGCCAAACAGTGCTAACTGAAAAATGATGTATTGACTCATAATGAGTATGATGTTACAGCGAATGTTAGGTTCTTTTGTTGACTATTTCTGATTATTCAAGACTTAATTTACACAATTGTAATTTCCAGTCTACCTTTTTGTCTATGAGCTTGCGACAGAACAACATGTGAAAGTCAAACAGCTCTGTTTCCCATGCTGATGATTAGGAAAACACAACAAAACTGAAAGCCTTTTTTTTTTTTTGCAGAGGCAACCGATATCATCCCATTAAGCAAACAAATGCAGTACTTTTCAGACAATTTGTCGTCGCCTGGCTTACACACTGTCACGCTAGCACTTGAGTTGTTATGGTAACAAGCGTTCCTCAGAGCTCCTCTTCCGAAAATTGAGACTGTGATGGAAGGGAAATCAGTCTTTCGGCACTGCCACCACAACAGACGCCGAGGTAGGACAGTAAACAGGAATATTCAGTTCCAAAACATTTTTCTGGATTTGGAGTCTCTATCACACAACTCTCCTTTCTTCCCTGCAGTGTTCTGTCTGCATTGCAAGTGACAGAAAAAAAATGGAATTATGACAATAAATATGGATATAATTCAATGAACAGGCCCTCGTTATATATGTCCATGTACTTGTTGCACTTCCTGTTTTTACTTCTATACCGGCTAAACCCTGTGCTGTCTTCTTGAGAAACTTGCAATGTATTCTAACTCAGTATCTGTCAAGACATGTACTCCCGATAGTACTGTACTCTCATCCATTCCATCTGGAAGTGTCATCAACTGGTATTTCTGGGTATTTCAGCAAAAGACCAAAGACGTTAAACAAAAATCAACCATTTTATTTTCCCCAAAACAAAGAAATTTGACTCTTCCAAAGTGAAGTGGCTTTTCCTCCTCCAGAGATAAACAAGAGACTTTTCCCGAAAGCTTGTGGTTGATGTATAATCTGCCGGCACTGGATGGTTTTCTTGTTTTTAGAATCGATTGTGTCGTGTCTGTAATATTAAGCCGGTTGTTTAAAAAAAGCCTATTTTTCACAGGTTGGTGCTACACTTGCAGGCATTCAGACAGGTTCTCAACGCTCAGGGCTGCTGAGGGTCTGTGTAATGCAGGCATGACCCCGGGCACTGGAATGTGGCTGGTTGCCTCCCCACCTGCACAGACTTGCTTAGATAATGAACTAACTTCTATCTCCTTCTATCTAGAAAAAAAAACAGATAGTTCTTCTAATGTATAGAAAGTTAAGTGTATATAAGAGAGATACGTCCGATTAAAATGCTACCTTTCGTTGCTCTATTTAAAGCAATGACATAAAACAGGCCTTTGGTGAAGTGTTATTCAGAAAAAGCAGGCCTGTCTGTTTCTCCTGTCCACATCGAGCAATTTCGTTTAACTGCTATCTGCTGGTCCGAAGCACCTCGACTGGAAAATAAACAATGTTTGCATACGGATCGCTTACCGTGGGGGGTTTTCGTTACTTCCTGGGTGAAAGCTGGACGGAAAGCTGGACTCCAGGCGGATGATCCGGGGCCTGACAGCTCGGAGGGGGAGCTGGGATCGGGCAGGTAGCCACTCCCTCACCTCCAGCGTTTCCTGGCTTGTTGGAAATCACACACTTGCTCCAACCATGGCGGATCTCCTGCGGACATGTGGTGATATTTGTGAGTGAGTTTAAAATGACTTTAAAATGTCATTTCAACATTTTATAGCATTTCAAGTCCCAACATTTAGAAGGGCAGAAATTATCGTTTATTGGTAGGTACATCTGCGGCCTTTAAAATTTTTCTTAAAAATTGGCATATTTTTCTGACTTTTTGGCCAGTAAAAAAAAAACTATCTATCTATTTATCTACCAAGATATAATTTAGATGGTTGGCTTGGTCTTGGTTATATAATGCCCACCTCCAAACAGCAGAGGGCGCCACACCCTAAAGTATGTTGATACTCGGTTGCTTGGTGATTTTCTACCCGAGGGAATAAAGAGCATATTTCCATCTTTTTGTTGGCAGGTTCAGTTCAACCTGGGGACCACAATTAAGGCTTTCTAATATTGCTTCCCCGGTGAGTTAGACAGCTTGAAAGTGGTTCCTTGCAGTAATTTTACAGAATTTATACCCTGAGGAATTAGAAATCAGATGAGGAAAAGTACAAAAATACTTTTAAGTGTTCAAAAAACTGTTGCTTTGATTCTGTTTTTTAATTGTTTTTTTTTCACAGTAATACATATGATTGCTTAAGCTGTCAAGAGTAATTATTTATGTCACAATAGATAAATAATTAGTGTTGCTGTACAAAAAAGCCAAGAAAGTAGGCCTCTAGGTGTCTGCAGCCTTTATATTTCCTCTACGATGCTTTGCATGAAAAACTATTCAAAGCATGCTGACAAAAATTTGAGATACAAAAGTACAGACTTTTAGTACATTTGTTATATTTCTTATTTTATCGAGTTTATCTGTGGGCATATGCAGTATGGTAGCACATCCTAAAATTGTCACTGCTTATTGTCTCTCAATCTGCCGCCTTTTTGCAGTGTTAATAGCCATGAAAAACCAAAGTGCATGTGAAGTTCAACCCGGGCTATTACTGAATATTTCATTCATAGTGAGTGCAAGCATTTTACAAAGCAGGAGAGCCTCATTTCAAAATAACCTTTCAACATCTTCTGCATTGAATAAAATAACACAGTCAATTGCTTCAAAACACCGTCAGATGAACCCTTGGGCTCTTGCTGTATTTGGGTCAGGTTTTGTTACCAAGTCATGAGTATGTATATTCTAGAAGAACACTTCCTGTTTTGTAGAGTTTGCAATGTGAAGTCAGTAATACATAATTTCACATTCTACGCTGAAACAAACTATGTTATTTAACTCTGACAGCCCAGGGGACGAAAGGACCTAAAAGTTTCCTGAATGGCACACTTGTTTGATAGGAAAGAAAATACACATTACACTTGTTCATTATTATTTTCCAGTTTTCCAAGAGGAATCTGAAGCACATGATTGCTTACAATTGGTTGAAAGTTAAAAAAAAATCACAAAGAAAATGATAAAATAAAATTGTATCTGAACATGACTTGTCTTGATAAAAATAATTAACTGATATAAGCCCTTTGCAGTTGAGAAACCTGCTTTCATTAATATTAAGTATCCCTGATATGTATGATTGAATTGTTTTTTAATAATATTTGCTTAGTCTTCCTCGCCTGATACAAATGATTAGCAAAACATAGTGTAGCACAAAGACTAACAACTAGATTTTTTAGTTTTAATTCCAAAGTTTGTAAGTTTATGACAAATTTCACTGAAGTAAATTTAATACAAACGTGCATTTTTTTTCATTCATTGCCAAAGACAAAGCAATTAGTTGGAGAATAGATACATAAGTAGTAAGGGGGATGGCTATGGTTCAGTTGGTAGAGCGGGCGCCCTTCCAATTGGACGGTTTTGGGGTTTGATTCCTGGCTGTGTTAAACAAGAAACCGAACCCCCAGTCGCTCTCAAGAGACCAGTTACCTCTTTGCAGAGCAAGGTCCGCAGTCATTAGTATGTGAGTGTTAATGGGTAAATGCAATCTAGTGTGAAGCACTTTGAAACCATGAGGTGTCAAAGTGCTTCACACTAGATTGCATTTACCCATTAACACTCA